>OY804581.1:23798897-24095427 GCA_963680875.1 Bathymodiolus brooksi | reverse complement strand
CTTCATCCAGCCAGCTCATGGCAAGAACAATAATTGTCTCACTGATTGTTTATACTTCATCCAGCCAGCTCATGGCAAGAACAATATTGTCTCACTGATTGTTTATACTTCATCCAGCCAGCTCATGGCAAGAACAATATTGTCTCACTGATTGTTTATACTTCATCCAGCCAGCTCATGGCAAGAACAATATTGTCTCACTGATTGTTTATACTTCATCCAGCCAGCTCATGGCAAGAACAATATTGTCTCACTGATTGTTTATACTTCATCCAGCCAGCTCATGGCAAGAACAATATTGTCTCACTGATTGTTTATACTTCATCCAGCCAGCTCATGGCAAGAACAATATTGTCTCACTGATTGTTTATACTTCATCCAGCCAGCTCATGGCAAGAACAATATTGTCTCACTGATTGTTTATACTTCATCCAGCCAGCTCATGGCAAGAACAATATTGTCTCACTGATTGTTTATACTTCATCCAGCCAGCTCATGGCAAGACAATATTGTCTCACTGATTGTTTATACTTCATCCAGCCAGCTCATGGCAAGAACAATATTGTCTCACTGATTGTTTATACTTCATCCAGCCAGCTCATGGCAAGAACAATATTGTCTCACTGATTGTTTATACTTCATCCAGCCAGCTCATGGCAAGAACAATATTGTCTCACTGATTGTTTATACTTCATCCAGCCAGCTCATGGCAAGAACAATATTGTCTCACTGATTGTTTATACTTCATCCAGCCAGCTCATGGCAAGAACAATATTGTCTCACTGATTGTTTATACTTCATCCAGCCAGCTCATGGCAAGAACAATATTGTCTCACTGATTGTTTATACTTCATCCAGCCAGCTCATGGCAAGAACAATATTGTCTCACTGATTGTTTATACTTCATCCAGCCAGCTCATGGCAAGAACAATATTGTCTCACTGATTGTTTATACTTCATCCAGCCAGCTCATGGCAAGAACAATATTGTCTCACTGATTGTTTATACTTCATCCAGCCAGCTCATGGCAAGAACAATATTGTCTCACTGATTGTTTATACTTCATCCAGCCAGCTCATGGCAAGAACAATATTGTCTCACTGATTGTTTATACTTCATCCAGCCAGCTCATGGCAAGAACAATATTGTCTCACTGATTGTTTATACTTCATCCAGCCAGCTCATGGCAAGAACAATATTGTCTCACTGATTGTTTATACTTCATCCAGCCAGCTCATGGCAAGAACAATATTGTCTCACTGATTGTTTATACTTCATCCAGCCAGCTCATGGCAAGAACAATATTGTCTCACTGATTGTTTATACTTCATCCAGCCAGCTCATGGCAAGAACAATATTGTCTCACTGATTGTTTATACTTCATCCAGCCAGCTCATGGCAAGAACAATATTGTCTCACTGATTGTTTATACTTCATCCAGCCAGCTCATGGCAAGAACAATATTGTCTCACTGATTGTTTATACTTCATCCAGCCAGCTCATGGCAAGAACAATATTGTCTCACTGATTGTTTATACTTCATCCAGCCAGCTCATGGCAAGAACAATATTGTCTCACTGATTGTTTATACTTCATCCAGCCAGCTCATGGCAAGAACAATATTGTCTCACTGATTGTTTATACTTCATCCAGCCAGCTCATGGCAAGAACAATATTGTCTCACTGATTGTTTATACTTCATCCAGCCAGCTCATGGCAAGAACAATATTGTCTCACTGATTGTTTATACTTCATCCAGCCAGCTCATGGCAAGAACAATATTGTCTCACTGATTGTTTATACTTCATCCAGCCAGCTCATGGCAAGAACAATATTGTCTCACTGATTGTTTATACTTCATCCAGCCAGCTCATGGCAAGAACAATATTGTCTCACTGATTGTTTATACTTCATCCAGCCAGCTCATGGCAAGAACAATATTGTCTCACTGATTGTTTATACTTCATCCAGCCAGCTCATGGCAAGAACAATATTGTCTCACTGATTGTTTATACTTCATCCAGCCAGCTCATGGCAAGAAACAATATTGTCTCACTGATTGTTTATACTTCATCCAGCCAGCTCATGGCAAGAACAATATTGTCTCACTGATTGTTTATACTTCATCCAGCCAGCTCATGGCAAGAACAATATTGTCTCACTGATTGTTTATACTTCATCCAGCCAGCTCATGGCAAGAACAATATTGTCTCACTGATTGTTTATACTTCATCCAGCCAGCTCATGGCAAGAACAATATTGTCTCACTGATTGTTTATACTTCATCCAGCCAGCTCATGGCAAGAACAATATTGTCTCACTGATTGTTTATACTTCATCCAGCCAGCTCATGGCAAGAACAATATTGTCTCACTGATTGTTTATACTTCATCCAGCCAGCTCATGGCAAGAACAATATTGTCTCACTGATTGTTTATACTTCATCCAGCCAGCTCATGGCAAGAACAATATTGTCTCACTGATTGTTTATACTTCATCCAGCCAGCTCATGGCAAGAACAATATTGTCTCACTGATTGTTTATACTTCATCCAGCCAGCTCATGGCAAGAACAATATTGTCTCACTGATTGTTTATACTTCATCCAGCCAGCTCATGGCAAGAACAATATTGTCTCACTGATTGTTTATACTTCATCCAGCCAGCTCATGGCAAGAACAATATTGTCTCACTGATTGTTTATACTTCATCCAGCCAGCTCATGGCAAGAACAATATTGTCTCACTGATTGTTTATACTTCATCCAGCCAGCTCATGGCAAGAACAATATTGTCTCACTGATTGTTTATACTTCATCCAGCCAGCTCATGGCAAGAACAATATTGTCTCACTGATTGTTTATACTTCATCCAGCCAGCTCATGGCAAGAACAATATTGTCTCACTGATTGTTTATACTTCATCCAGCCAGCTCATGGCAAGAACAATATTGTCTCACTGATTGTTTATACTTCATCCAGCCAGCTCATGGCAAGAACAATATTGTCTCACTGATTGTTTATACTTCATCCAGCCAGCTCATGGCAAGAACAATATTGTCTCACTGATTGTTTATACTTCATCCAGCCAGCTCATGGCAAGAACAATATTGTCTCACTGATTGTTTATACTTCATCCAGCCAGCTCATGGCAAGAACAATATTGTCTCACTGATTGTTTATACTTCATCCAGCCAGCTCATGGCAAGAACAATATTGTCTCACTGATTGTTTATACTTCATCCAGCCAGCTCATGGCAAGAACAATATTGTCTCACTGATTGTTTATACTTCATCCAGCCAGCTCATGGCAAGAACAATATTGTCTCACTGATTGTTTATACTTCATCCAGCCAGCTCATGGCAAGAACAATATTGTCTCACTGATTGTTTATACTTCATCCAGCCAGCTCATGGCAAGAACAATATTGTCTCACTGATTGTTTATACTTCATCCAGCCAGCTCATGGCAAGAACAATATTGTCTCACTGATTGTTTATACTTCATCCAGCCAGCTCATGGCAAGAACAATATTGTCTCACTGATTGTTTATACTTCATCCAGCCAGCTCATGGCAAGAACAATATTGTCTCACTGATTGTTTATACTTCATCCAGCCAGCTCATGGCAAGAACAATATTGTCTCACTGATTGTTTATACTTCATCCAGCCAGCTCATGGCAAGAACAATATTGTCTCACTGATTGTTTATACTTCATCCAGCCAGCTCATGGCAAGAACAATATTGTCTCACTGATTGTTTATACTTCATCCAGCCAGCTCATGGCAAGAACAATATTGTCTCACTGATTGTTTATACTTCATCCAGCCAGCTCATGGCAAGAACAATATTGTCTCACTGATTGTTTATACTTCATCCAGCCAGCTCATGGCAAGAACAATATTGTCTCACTGATTGTTTATACTTCATCCAGCCAGCTCATGGCAAGAACAATATTGTCTCACTGATTGTTTATACTTCATCCAGCCAGCTCATGGCAAGAACAATATTGTCTCACTGATTGTTTATACTTCATCCAGCCAGCTCATGGCAAGAACAATATTGTCTCACTGATTGTTTATACTTCATCCAGCCAGCTCATGGCAAGAACAATATTGTCTCACTGATTGTTTATACTTCATCCAGCCAGCTCATGGCAAGAACAATATTGTCTCACTGATTGTTTATACTTCATCCAGCCAGCTCATGGCAAGAACAATATTGTCTCACTGATTGTTTATACTTCATCCAGCCAGCTCATGGCAAGAACAATATTGTCTCACTGATTGTTTATACTTCATCCAGCCAGCTCATGGCAAGAACAATATTGTCTCACTGATTGTTTATACTTCATCCAGCCAGCTCATGGCAAGAACAATATTGTCTCACTGATTGTTTATACTTCATCCAGCCAGCTCATGGCAAGAACAATATTGTCTCACTGATTGTTTATACTTCATCCAGCCAGCTCATGGCAAGAACAATATTGTCTCACTGATTGTTTATACTTCATCCAGCCAGCTCATGGCAAGAACAATATTGTCTCACTGATTGTTTATACTTCATCCAGCCAGCTCATGGCAAGAACAATATTGTCTCACTGATTGTTTATACTTCATCCAGCCAGCTCATGGCAAGAACAATATTGTCTCACTGATTGTTTATACTTCATCCAGCCAGCTCATGGCAAGAACAATATTGTCTCACTGATTGTTTATACTTCATCCAGCCAGCTCATGGCAAGAACAATATTGTCTCACTGATTGTTTATACTTCATCCAGCCAGCTCATGGCAAGAACAATATTGTCTCACTGATTGTTTATACTTCATCCAGCCAGCTCATGGCAAGAACAATATTGTCTCACTGATTGTTTATACTTCATCCAGCCAGCTCATGGCAAGAACAATATTGTCTCACTGATTGTTTATACTTCATCCAGCCAGCTCATGGCAAGAACAATATTGTCTCACTGATTGTTTATACTTCATCCAGCCAGCTCATGGCAAGAACAATATTGTCTCACTGATTGTTTATACTTCATCCAGCCAGCTCATGGCAAGAACAATATTGTCTCACTGATTGTTTATACTTCATCCAGCCAGCTCATGGCAAGAACAATATTGTCTCACTGATTGTTTATACTTCATCCAGCCAGCTCATGGCAAGAACAATATTGTCTCACTGATTGTTTATACTTCATCCAGCCAGCTCATGGCAAGAACAATATTGTCTCACTGATTGTTTATACTTCATCCAGCCAGCTCATGGCAAGAACAATATTGTCTCACTGATTGTTTATACTTCATCCAGCCAGCTCATGGCAAGAACAATATTGTCTCACTGATTGTTTATACTTCATCCAGCCAGCTCATGGCAAGAACAATATTGTCTCACTGATTGTTTATACTTCATCCAGCCAGCTCATGGCAAGAACAATATTGTCTCACTGATTGTTTATACTTCATCCAGCCAGCTCATGGCAAGAACAATATTGTCTCACTGATTGTTTATACTTCATCCAGCCAGCTCATGGCAAGAACAATATTGTCTCACTGATTGTTTATACTTCATCCAGCCAGCTCATGGCAAGAACAATATTGTCTCACTGATTGTTTATACTTCATCCAGCCAGCTCATGGCAAGAACAATATTGTCTCACTGATTGTTTATACTTCATCCAGCCAGCTCATGGCAAGAACAATATTGTCTCACTGATTGTTTATACTTCATCCAGCCAGCTCATGGCAAGAACAATATTGTCTCACTGATTGTTTATACTTCATCCAGCCAGCTCATGGCAAGAACAATATTGTCTCACTGATTGTTTATACTTCATCCAGCCAGCTCATGGCAAGAACAATATTGTCTCACTGATTGTTTATACTTCATCCAGCCAGCTCATGGCAAGAACAATATTGTCTCACTGATTGTTTATACTTCATCCAGCCAGCTCATGGCAAGAACAATATTGTCTCACTGATTGTTTATACTTCATCCAGCCAGCTCATGGCAAGAACAATATTGTCTCACTGATTGTTTATACTTCATCCAGCCAGCTCATGGCAAGAACAATATTGTCTCACTGATTGTTTATACTTCATCCAGCCAGCTCATGGCAAGAACAATATTGTCTCACTGATTGTTTATACTTCATCCAGCCAGCTCATGGCAAGAACAATATTGTCTCACTGATTGTTTATACTTCATCCAGCCAGCTCATGGCAAGAACAATATTGTCTCACTGATTGTTTATACTTCATCCAGCCAGCTCATGGCAAGAACAATATTGTCTCACTGATTGTTTATACTTCATCCAGCCAGCTCATGGCAAGAACAATATTGTCTCACTGATTGTTTATACTTCATCCAGCCAGCTCATGGCAAGAACAATATTGTCTCACTGATTGTTTATACTTCATCCAGCCAGCTCATGGCAAGAACAATATTGTCTCACTGATTGTTTATACTTCATCCAGCCAGCTCATGGCAAGAACAATATTGTCTCACTGATTGTTTATACTTCATCCAGCCAGCTCATGGCAAGAACAATATTGTCTCACTGATTGTTTATACTTCATCCAGCCAGCTCATGGCAAGAACAATATTGTCTCACTGATTGTTTATACTTCATCCAGCCAGCTCATGGCAAGAACAATATTGTCTCACTGATTGTTTATACTTCATCCAGCCAGCTCATGGCAAGAACAATATTGTCTCACTGATTGTTTATACTTCATCCAGCCAGCTCATGGCAAGAACAATATTGTCTCACTGATTGTTTATACTTCATCCAGCCAGCTCATGGCAAGAACAATATTGTCTCACTGATTGTTTATACTTCATCCAGCCAGCTCATGGCAAGAACAATATTGTCTCACTGATTGTTTATACTTCATCCAGCCAGCTCATGGCAAGAACAATATTGTCTCACTGATTGTTTATACTTCATCCAGCCAGCTCATGGCAAGAACAATATTGTCTCACTGATTGTTTATACTTCATCCAGCCAGCTCATGGCAAGAACAATATTGTCTCACTGATTGTTTATACTTCATCCAGCCAGCTCATGGCAAGAACAATATTGTCTCACTGATTGTTTATACTTCATCCAGCCAGCTCATGGCAAGAACAATATTGTCTCACTGATTGTTTATACTTCATCCAGCCAGCTCATGGCAAGAACAATATTGTCTCACTGATTGTTTATACTTCATCCAGCCAGCTCATGGCAAGAACAATATTGTCTCACTGATTGTTTATACTTCATCCAGCCAGCTCATGGCAAGAACAATATTGTCTCACTGATTGTTTATACTTCATCCAGCCAGCTCATGGCAAGAACAATATTGTCTCACTGATTGTTTATACTTCATCCAGCCAGCTCATGGCAAGAACAATATTGTCTCACTGATTGTTTATACTTCATCCAGCCAGCTCATGGCAAGAACAATATTGTCTCACTGATTGTTTATACTTCATCCAGCCAGCTCATGGCAAGAACAATATTGTCTCACTGATTGTTTATACTTCATCCAGCCAGCTCATGGCAAGAACAATATTGTCTCACTGATTGTTTATACTTCATCCAGCCAGCTCATGGCAAGAACAATATTGTCTCACTGATTGTTTATACTTCATCCAGCCAGCTCATGGCAAGAACAATATTGTCTCACTGATTGTTTATACTTCATCCAGCCAGCTCATGGCAAGAACAATATTGTCTCACTGATTGTTTATACTTCATCCAGCCAGCTCATGGCAAGAACAATATTGTCTCACTGATTGTTTATACTTCATCCAGCCAGCTCATGGCAAGAACAATATTGTCTCACTGATTGTTTATACTTCATCCAGCCAGCTCATGGCAAGAACAATATTGTCTCACTGATTGTTTATACTTCATCCAGCCAGCTCATGACAAGAACAATATTGTCTCACTGATTGTTTATACTTCATCCAGCCAGCTCATGGCAAGAACAATATTGTCTCACTGATTGTTTATACTTCATCCAGCCAGCTCATGGCAAGAACAATATTGTCTCACTGATTGTTTATACTTCATCCAGCCAGCTCATGGCAAGAACAATATTGTCTCACTGATTGTTTATACTTCATCCAGCCAGCTCATGGCAAGAACAATATTGTCTCACTGATTGTTTATACTTCATCCAGCCAGCTCATGGCAAGAACAATATTGTCTCACTGATTGTTTATACTTCATCCAGCCAGCTCATGGCAAGAACAATATTGTCTCACTGATTGTTTATACTTCATCCAGCCAGCTCATGGCAAGAACAATATTGTCTCACTGATTGTTTATACTTCATCCAGCCAGCTCATGGCAAGAACAATATTGTCTCACTGATTGTTTATACTTCATCCAGCCAGCTCATGGCAAGAACAATATTGTCTCACTGATTGTTTATACTTCATCCAGCCAGCTCATGGCAAGAACAATATTGTCTCACTGATTGTTTATACTTCATCCAGCCAGCTCATGGCAAGAACAATATTGTCTCACTGATTGTTTATACTTCATCCAGCCAGCTCATGGCAAGAACAATATTGTCTCACTGATTGTTTATACTTCATCCAGCCAGCTCATGGCAAGAACAATATTGTCTCACTGATTGTTTATACTTCATCCAGCCAGCTCATGGCAAGAACAATATTGTCTCACTGATTGTTTATACTTCATCCAGCCAGCTCATGGCAAGAACAATATTGTCTCACTGATTGTTTATACTTCATCCAGCCAGCTCATGGCAAGAACAATATTGTCTCACTGATTGTTTATACTTCATCCAGCCAGCTCATGGCAAGAACAATATTGTCTCACTGATTGTTTATACTTCATCCAGCCAGCTCATGGCAAGAACAATATTGTCTCACTGATTGTTTATACTTCATCCAGCAGCTCATGGCAAGAACAAATATTGTCTCACTGATTGTTTATACTTCATCCAGCCAGCTCATGGCAAGAACAATATTGTCTCACTGATTGTTTATACTTCATCCAGCCAGCTCATGGCAAGAACAATATTGTCTCACTGATTGTTTATACTTCATCCAGCCAGCTCATGGCAAGAACAATATTGTCTCACTGATTGTTTATACTTCATCCAGCCAGCTCATGACAAGAACAATATTGTCTCACTGATTGTTTATACTTCATCCAGCCAGCTCATGGCAAGAACAATATTGTCTCACTGATTGTTTATACTTCATCCAGCCAGCTCATGGCAAGAACAATATTGTCTCACTGATTGTTTATACTTCATCCAGCCAGCTCATGGCAAGAACAATATTGTCTCACTGATTGTTTATACTTCATCCAGCCAGCTCATGACAAGAACAATATTGTCTCACTGATTGTTTATACTTCATCCAGCCAGCTCATGGCAAGACAATATTGTCTCACTGATTGTTTATACTTCATCCAGCCAGCTCATGGCAAGAACAATATTGTCTCACTGATTGTTTATACTTCATCCAGCCAGCTCATGGCAAGAACAATATTGTCTCACTGATTGTTTATACTTCATCCAGCCAGCTCATGGCAAGAACAATATTGTCTCACTGATTGTTTATACTTCATCCAGCCAGCTCATGGCAAGAACAATATTGTCTCACTGATTGTTTATACTTCATCCAGCCAGCTCATGGCAAGAACAATATTGTCTCACTGATTGTTTATACTTCATCCAGCCAGCTCATGGCAAGAACAATATTGTCTCACTGATTGTTTATACTTCATCCAGCCAGCTCATGGCAAGAACAATATTGTCTCACTGATTGTTTATACTTCATCCAGCCAGCTCATGGCAAGAACAATATTGTCTCACTGATTGTTTATACTTCATCCAGCCAGCTCATGGCAAGAACAATATTGTCTCACTGATTGTTTATACTTCATCCAGCCAGCTCATGGCAAGAACAATATTGTCTCACTGATTGTTTATACTTCATCCAGCCAGCTCATGGCAAGAACAATATTGTCTCACTGATTGTTTATACTTCATCCAGCCAGCTCATGGCAAGAACAATATTGTCTCACTGATTGTTTATACTTCATCCAGCCAGCTCATGGCAAGAACAATATTGTCTCACTGATTGTTTATACTTCATCCAGCCAGCTCATGGCAAGAACAATATTGTCTCACTGATTGTTTATACTTCATCCAGCCAGCTCATGACAAGAACAATATTGTCTCACTGATTGTTTATACTTCATCCAGCCAGCTCATGGCAAGAACAATATTGTCTCACTGATTGTTTATACTTCATCCAGCCAGCTCATGGCAAGAACAATATTGTCTCACTGATTGTTTATACTTCATCCAGCCAGCTCATGGCAAGAACAATATTGTCTCACTGATTGTTTATACTTCATCCAGCCAGCTCATGGCAAGAACAATATTGTCTCACTGATTGTTTATACTTCATCCAGCCAGCTCATGACAAGAACAATATTGTCTCACTGATTGTTTATACTTCATCCAGCCAGCTCATGGCAAGAACAATATTGTCTCACTGATTGTTTATACTTCATCCAGCCAGCTCATGGCAAGAACAATATTGTCTCACTGATTGTTTATACTTCATCCAGCCAGCTCATGGCAAGAACAATATTGTCTCACTGATTGTTTATACTTCATCCAGCCAGCTCATGGCAAGAACAATATTGTCTCACTGATTGTTTATACTTCATCCAGCCAGCTCATGGCAAGAACAATATTGTCTCACTGATTGTTTATACTTCATCCAGCCAGCTCATGGCAAGAACAATATTGTCTCACTGATTGTTTATACTTCATCCAGCCAGCTCATGGCAAGAACAATATTGTCTCACTGATTGTTTATACTTCATCCAGCCAGCTCATGGCAAGAACAATATTGTCTCACTGATTGTTTATACTTCATCCAGCCAGCTCATGGCAAGAACAATATTGTCTCACTGATTGTTTATACTTCATCCAGCCAGCTCATGGCAAGAACAATATTGTCTCACTGATTGTTTATACTTCATCCAGCCAGCTCATGGCAAGAACAATATTGTCTCACTGATTGTTTATACTTCATCCAGCCAGCTCATGGCAAGAACAATATTGTCTCACTGATTGTTTATACTTCATCCAGCCAGCTCATGGCAAGAACAATATTGTCTCACTGATTGTTTATACTTCATCCAGCCAGCTCATGGCAAGAACAATATTGTCTCACTGATTGTTTATACTTCATCCAGCCAGCTCATGGCAAGAACAATATTGTCTCACTGATTGTTTATACTTCATCCAGCCAGCTCATGGCAAGAACAATATTGTCTCACTGATTGTTTATACTTCATCCAGCCAGCTCATGGCAAGAACAATATTGTCTCACTGATTGTTTATACTTCATCCAGCCAGCTCATGGCAAGAACAATATTGTCTCACTGATTGTTTATACTTCATCCAGCCAGCTCATGGCAAGAACAATATTGTCTCACTGATTGTTTATACTTCATCCAGCCAGCTCATGGCAAGAACAATATTGTCTCACTGATTGTTTATACTTCATCCAGCCAGCTCATGGCAAGAACAATATTGTCTCACTGATTGTTTATACTTCATCCAGCCAGCTCATGGCAAGAACAATATTGTCTCACTGATTGTTTATACTTCATCCAGCCAGCTCATGGCAAGAACAATATTGTCTCACTGATTGTTTATACTTCATCCAGCCAGCTCATGGCAAGAACAATATTGTCTCACTGATTGTTTATACTTCATCCAGCCAGCTCATGGCAAGAACAATATTGTCTCACTGATTGTTTATACTTCATCCAGCCAGCTCATGGCAAGAACAATATTGTCTCACTGATTGTTTATACTTCATCCAGCCAGCTCATGGCAAGAACAATATTGTCTCACTGATTGTTTATACTTCATCCAGCCAGCTCATGGCAAGAACAATATTGTCTCACTGATTGTTTATACTTCATCCAGCCAGCTCATGGCAAGAACAATATTGTCTCACTGATTGTTTATACTTCATCCAGCCAGCTCATGGCAAGAACAATATTGTCTCACTGATTGTTTATACTTCATCCAGCCAGCTCATGGCAAGAACAATATTGTCTCACTGATTGTTTATACTTCATCCAGCCAGCTCATGGCAAGAACAATATTGTCTCACTGATTGTTTATACTTCATCCAGCCAGCTCATGGCAAGAACAATATTGTCTCACTGATTGTTTATACTTCATCCAGCCAGCTCATGGCAAGAACAATATTGTCTCACTGATTGTTTATACTTCATCCAGCCAGCTCATGGCAAGAACAATATTGTCTCACTGATTGTTTATACTTCATCCAGCCAGCTCATGGCAAGAACAATATTGTCTCACTGATTGTTTATACTTCATCCAGCCAGCTCATGGCAAGAACAATATTGTCTCACTGATTGTTTATACTTCATCCAGCCAGCTCATGGCAAGAACAATATTGTCTCACTGATTGTTTATACTTCATCCAGCCAGCTCATGGCAAGAACAATATTGTCTCACTGATTGTTTATACTTCATCCAGCCAGCTCATGGCAAGAACAATATTGTCTCACTGATTGTTTATACTTCATCCAGCCAGCTCATGGCAAGAACAATATTGTCTCACTGATTGTTTATACTTCATCCAGCCAGCTCATGGCAAGAACAATATTGTCTCACTGATTGTTTATACTTCATCCAGCCAGCTCATGGCAAGAACAATATTGTCTCACTGATTGTTTATACTTCATCCAGCCAGCTCATGGCAAGAACAATATTGTCTCACTGATTGTTTATACTTCATCCAGCCAGCTCATGGCAAGAACAATATTGTCTCACTGATTGTTTATACTTCATCCAGCCAGCTCATGGCAAGAACAATATTGTCTCACTGATTGTTTATACTTCATCCAGCCAGCTCATGGCAAGAACAATATTGTCTCACTGATTGTTTATACTTCATCCAGCCAGCTCATGGCAAGAACAATATTGTCTCACTGATTGTTTATACTTCATCCAGCCAGCTCATGGCAAGAACAATATTGTCTCACTGATTGTTTATACTTCATCCAGCCAGCTCATGGCAAGAACAATATTGTCTCACTGATTGTTTATACTTCATCCAGCCAGCTCATGGCAAGAACAATATTGTCTCACTGATTGTTTATACTTCATCCAGCCAGCTCATGGCAAGAACAATATTGTCTCACTGATTGTTTATACTTCATCCAGCCAGCTCATGGCAAGAACAATATTGTCTCACTGATTGTTTATACTTCATCCAGCCAGCTCATGGCAAGAACAATATTGTCTCACTGATTGTTTATACTTCATCCAGCCAGCTCATGGCAAGAACAATATTGTCTCACTGATTGTTTATACTTCATCCAGCCAGCTCATGGCAAGAACAATATTGTCTCACTGATTGTTTATACTTCATCCAGCCAGCTCATGGCAAGAACAATATTGTCTCACTGATTGTTTATACTTCATCCAGCCAGCTCATGGCAAGAACAATATTGTCTCACTGATTGTTTATACTTCATCCAGCCAGCTCATGGCAAGAACAATATTGTCTCACTGATTGTTTATACTTCATCCAGCCCAGCTCATGGCAAGAACAATATTGTCTCACTGATTGTTTATACTTCATCCAGCCAGCTCATGGCAAGAACAATATTGTCTCACTGATTGTTTATACTTCATCCAGCCAGCTCATGACAAGAACAATATTGTCTCACTGATTGTTTATACTTCATCCAGCCAGCTCATGGCAAGAACAATATTGTCTCACTGATTGTTTATACTTCATCCAGCCAGCTCATGGCAAGAACAATATTGTCTCACTGATTGTTTATACTTCATCCAGCCAGCTCATGGCAAGAACAATATTGTCTCACTGATTGTTTATACTTCATCCAGCCAGCTCATGGCAAGAACAATATTGTCTCACTGATTGTTTATACTTCATCCAGCCAGCTCATGGCAAGAACAATATTGTCTCACTGATTGTTTATACTTCATCCAGCCAGCTCATGGCAAGAACAATATTGTCTCACTGATTGTTTATACTTCATCCAGCCAGCTCATGACAAGAACAATATTGTCTCACTGATTGTTTATACTTCATCCAGCCAGCTCATGCAAGAACAATATTGTCTCACTGATTGTTTATACTTCATCCAGCCAGCTCATGGCAAGAACAATATTGTCTCACTGATTGTTTATACTTCATCCAGCCAGCTCATGGCAAGAACAATATTGTCTCAACTGATTGTTTATACTTCATCCAGCCAGCTCATGACAAGAACAATATTGTCTCACTGATTGTTTATACTTCATCCAGCCAGCTCATTGCAAGAACAATATTGTCTCACTGATTGTTTATACTTCATCCAGCCAGCTCATGGCAAGAACAATATTGTCTCACTGATTGTTTATACTTCATCCAGCCAGCTCATGACAAGAACAATATGTCTCACTGATTGTTTATACTTCATCCAGCCAGCTCATGGCAAGAACAATATTGTCTCACTGATTGTTTATACTTCATCCAGCAGCTCATGGCAAGAACAATATTGTCTCACTGATTGTTTATACTTCATCCAGCCAGCTCATGGCAAGAACAATATTGTCTCACTGATTGTTTATACTTCATCCAGCCAGCTCATGGCAAGAAACAATATTGTCTCACTGATTGTTTATACTTCATCCAGCAGCTCCATGGCAAGAAAATATTGTCTCACTGATTGTTTATACTTCATCCAGCCAGCTCATGGCAAGAACAATATTGTCTCACTGATTGTTTATACTTCATCCAGCCAGCTCATGGCAAGAACAATATTGTCTCACTGATTGTTTATACTTCATCCAGCAGCTCATGGCAAGAACAATATTGTCTCACTGATTGTTTATACTTCATCCAGCCAGCTCATGGCAAGAACAATATTGTCTCACTGATTGTTTATACTTCATCCAGCCAGCTCATGGCAAGAACAATATTGTCTCACTGATTGTTTATACTTCATCCAGCCAGCTCATGCAAGAACAATATTGTCTCACTGATTGTTTATACTTCATCCAGCCAGCTCATGGCAAGAACAATATTGTCTCACTGATTGTTTATACTTCATCCAGCCAGCTCATGGCAAGAACAATATTGTCTCACTGATTGTTTATACTTCATCCAGCCAGCTCATGGCAAGAACAATATGTCTCACTGATTGTTTATACTTCATTCAGCCAGCTCATGGCAAGAACAATATTGTCTCACTGATTGTTTATACATCATCCAGCCCCAGCCAGCTCATGGCAAGAACAATATTGTCTCACTGATTGTTTATACTTCATCCAGCCAGCTCATGGCAAGAACAATATTGTCTCACTGATTGTTTATACTTCATCCAGCCAGCTCATGGCAAGAACAATATTGTCTCACTGATTGTTTATACTTCATCCAGCCAGCTCATGACAAGAACAATATTGTCTCACTGATTGTTTATACTTCATCCAGCCAGCTCATGGCAAGAACAATATTGTCTCACTGATTGTTTATACTTCATCCAGCCAGCTCATGGCAAGAACAATATTGTCTCACTGATTGTTTATACTTCATCCAGCCAGCTCATGGCAAGAACAATATTGTCTCACTGATTGTTTATACTTCATCCAGCCAGCTCATGGCAAGAACAATATTGTCTCACTGATTGTTTATACTTCATCCAGCCAGCTCATGGCAAGAACAATATTGTCTCACTGATTGTTTATACTTCATCCAGCCAGCTCATGGCAAGAACAATATTGTCTCACTGATTGTTTATACTTCATCCAGCCAGCTCATGGCAAGAACAATATTGTCTCACTGATTGTTTATACTTCATCCAGCCAGCTCATGGCAAGAACAATATTGTCTCACTGATTGTTTATACTTCATCCAGCCAGCTCATGGCAAGAACAATATTGTCTCACTGATTGTTTATACTTCATCCAGCCAGCACATGGCAAGAACAATATTGTCTCACTGATTGTTTATACTTCATCCAGCCAGCTCATGGCAAGAACAATATTGTCTCACTGATTGTTTATACTTCATCCAGCCAGCTCATGGCAAGAACAATATTGTCTCACTGATTGTTTAAACTTCATCCAGCCAGCTCATGGCAAGAACAATATTGTCTCACTGATTGTTTATACTTCATCCAGCCAGCTCATGGCAAGAACAATATTGTCTCACTGATTGTTTATACTTCATCCAGCCAGCTCATGGCAAGAACAATATTGTCTCACTGATTGTTTATACTTCATCCAGCCAGCTCATGGCAAGAACAATATTGTCTCACTGATTGTTTATACTTCATCCAGCCAGCTCATGACAAGAACAATATTGTCTCACTGATTGTTTATACTTCATCCAGCCAGCTCATGGCAAGAACAATATTGTCTCACTGATTGTTTATACTTCATCCAGCCAGCTCATGGCAAGAACAATATTGTCTCACTGATTGTTTATACTTCATCCAGCCAGCTCATGGCAAGAACAATATTGTCTCACTGATTGTTTATACTTCATCCAGCCAGCTCATGGCAAGAACAATATTGTCTCACTGATTGTTTATACTTCATCCAGCCAGCTCATGGCAAGAACAATATTGTCTCACTGATTGTTTATACTTCATCCAGCCAGCTCATGGCAAGAACAATATTGTCTCACTGATTGTTTATACTTCATCCAGCCAGCTCATGGCAAGAACAATATTGTCTCACTGATTGTTTATACTTCATCCAGCCAGCTCATGGCAAGAACAATATTGTCTCACTGATTGTTTATACTTCATCCAGCCAGCTCATGGCAAGAACAATATTGTCTCACTGATTGTTTATACTTCATCCAGCCCAGCTCATGACAAGAACAATATTGTCTCACTGATTGTTTATACTTCATCCAGCCAGCTCATGACAAGAACAATATTGTCTCACTGATTGTTTATACTTCATCCAGCCAGCTCATGACAAGAACAATATTGTCTCACTGATTGTTTATACTTCATCCAGCCAGCTCATGGCAAGAACAATATTGTCTCACTGATTGTTTATACTTCATCCAGCCAGCTCATGGCAAGAACAATATTGTCTCACTGATTGTTTATACTTCATCCAGCCAGCTCATGGCAAGAACAATATTGTCTCACTGATTGTTTATACTTCATCCAGCCAGCTCATGGCAAGAACAATATTGTCTCACTGATTGTTTATACTTCATCCAGCCAGCTCATGACAAGAACAATATTGTCTCACTGATTGTTTATACTTCATCCAGCCAGCTCATGGCAAGAACAATATTGTCTCACTGATTGTTTATACTTCATCCAGCCAGCTCATGGCAAGAACAATATTGTCTCACTGATTGTTTATACTTCATCCAGCCAGCTCATGGCAAGAACAATATTGTCTCACTGATTGTTTATACTTCATCCAGCCAGCTCATGACAAGAACAATATTGTCTCACTGATTGTTTATACTTCATCCAGCCAGCTCATGACAAGAACAATATTGTCCCACTGATTGTTTATACTTCATCCAGCCAGCTCATGACAAGAACAATATTGTCTCACTGATTGTTTATACTTCATCCAGCCAGCTCATGGCAAGAACAATATTGTCTCACTGATTGTTTATACTTCATCCAGCCAGCTCATGGCAAGAACAATATTGTCTCACTGATTGTTTATACTTCATCCAGCCAGCTCATGGCAAGAACAATATTGTCTCACTGATTGCTTATACTTCATCCAGCCAGCTCATGACAAGAACAATATTGTCTCACTGATTGTTTATACTTCATCCAGCCAGCTCATGGCAAGAACAATATTGTCTCACTGATTGTTTATACTTCATCCAGCCAGCTCATGGCAAGAACAATATTGTCTCACTGATTGTTTATACTTCATCCAGCCAGCTCATGACAAGAACAATATTGTCTCACTGATTGTTTATACTTCATCCAGCCAGCTCATGGCAAGAACAATATTGTCTCACTGATTGTTTATACTTCATCCAGCCAGCTCATGGCAAGAACAATATTGTCTCACTGATTGTTTATACTTCATCCAGCCAGCTCATGGCAAAAACAATATTGTCTCACTGATTGTTTATACTTCATCCAGCCAGCTCATGGCAAGAACAATATTGTCTCACTGATTGTTTATACTGCATCCAGCCAGCTCATGGCAAGAACAATATTGTCTCACTGATTGTTTATACTTCATCCAGCCAGCTCATGGCAAGAACAATATTGTCTCACTGATTGTTTATACTTCATCCAGCCAGCTCATGGCAAGAACAATATTGTCTCACTGATTGTTTATACTTCATCCAGCCAACTCATGGCAAGAACAATATTGTCTCACTGATTGTTTATACTTCATCCAGCCAGCTCATGGCAAGAACAATATTGTCTCACTGATTGTTTATACTTCATCCAGCCAGCTCATGGCAAGAACAATATTGTCTCACTGATTGTTTATACTTCATCCAGCCAGCTCATGGCAAGAACAATATTGTCTCACTGATTGTTTATACTTCATCCAGCCAGCTCATGGCAAGAACAATATTGTCTCACTGATTGTTTATACTTCATCCAGCCAGCTCATGGCAAGAACAATATTGTCTCACTGATTGTTTATACTTCATCCAGCCAGCTCATGGCAAGAACAATATTGTCTCACTGATTGTTTATACTTCATCCAGCCAGCTCATGGCAAGAACAATATTGTCTCACTGATTGTTTACACTTCATCCAGCCAGCTCATGGCAAGAACAATATTGTCTCACTGATTGTTTACACTTCATTCAGCCAGCTCATGGCAAGAACAATATTGTCTCACTGATTGTTTACACTTCATCCAGCCAGCTCATGGCAAGAACAATATTGTCTCACTGATTGTTTATACTTCATCCAGCCAGCTCATGACAAGAACAATATTGTCTCACTGATTGTTTATACTTCATCCAGCCAGCTCATGGCAAGAACAATATTGTCTCACTGATTGTTTATACTTCATCCAGCCAGCTCATGGCAAGAACAATATTGTCTTACTGATTGTTTATACTTCATCCAGCCAGCTCATGGCAAGAACAATATTGTCTCACTGATTGTTTATACTTCATCCAGCCAGCTCATGGCAAGAACAATATTGTCTCACTGATTGTTTATACTTCATCCAGCCAGCTCATGGCAAGAACAATATTGTCTCACTGATTGTTTATACTTCATCCAGCCAGCTCATGGCAAGAACAATATTGTCTCACTGATTGTTTATACTTCATCCAGCCAGCTCATGGCAAGAACAATATTGTCTCACTGATTGTTTATACTTCATCCAGCCAGCTCATGACAAGAACAATATTGTCTCACTGATTGTTTATACTTCATCCAGCCAGCTCATGGCAAGAACAATATTGTCTCACTGATTGTTTATACTTCATCCAGCCAGCTCATGGCAAGAACAATATTGTCTCACTGATTGTTTATACTTCATCCAGCCAGCTCATGGCAAGAACAATATTGTCTCACTGATTGTTTATACTTCATCCAGCCAGCTCATGGCAAGAACAATATTGTCTCACTGATTGTTTATACTTCATCCAGCCAGCTCATGGCAAGAACAATATTGTCTCACTGATTGTTTATACTTCATCCAGCCAGCTCATGGCAAGAACAATATTGTCTCACTGATTGTTTATACTTCATCCAGTCAGCTCATGGCAAGAACAATATTGTCTCACTGATTGTTTATACTTCATCCAGCCAGCTCATGACAAGAACAATATTGTCTCACTGATTGTTTACACTTCATCCAGCCAGCTCATGGCAAGAACATTATTGTCTCACTGATTGTTTATACTTCATCCAGCCAGCTCATGGCAAGAACAATATTGTCTCACTGATTGTTTATACGTCATCCAGCCAGCTCATGGCAAGAACAATATTGTCTCACTGATTGTTTATACTTCATCCAGCCAGCTCATGGCAAGAACATTATTGTCTCACTGATTGTTTATACTTCATCCAGCCAGCTCATGGCAAGAACAATATTGTCTCACTGATTGTTTATACTTCATCCAGCCAGCTCATGGCAAGAACAATATTGTCTCACTGGTTGTTTATACTTCATCCAGCCAGCTCATGGCAAGAACAATATTGTCTCACTGATTGTTTATACTTCATCCAGCCAGCTCATGACAAGAACAATATTGTCTCACTGATTGTTTATACTTCATCCAGCCAGCTCATGGCAAGAACAATATTGTCTCACTGATTGTTTATACTTCATCCAGCCAGCTCATGGCAAGAACAATATTGTCTCACTGATTGTTTATACTTCATCCAGCCAGCTCATGGCAAGAACAATATTGTCTCACTGATTGTTTATACTTCATCCAGCCAGCTCATGGCAAGAACAATATTGTCTCACTGATTGTTTATACTTCATCCAGCCAGCTCATGGCAAGAACAATATTGTCTCACTGATTGTTTATACTTCATCCAGCCAGCTCATGACAAGAACAATATTGTCTCACTGATTGTTTATACTTCATCCAGCCAGCTCATGACAAGAACAATATTGTCTCACTGATTGTTTATACTTCATCCAGCCAGCTCATGGCAAGAACAATATTGTCTCACTGATTGTTTATACTTCATCCAGCCAGCTCATGGCAAGAACAATATTGTCTCACTGATTGTTTATACTTCATCCAGCCAGCTCATGGCAAGAACAATATTGTCTCACTGATTGTTTATACTTCATCCAGCCAGCTCATGGCAAGAACAATATTGTCTCACTGATTGTTTATACTTCATCCAGCCAGCTCATGACAAGAACAATATTGTCTCACTGATTGTTTATACTTCATCCAGCCAGCTCATGGCAAGAACAATATTGTCTCACTGATTGTTTATACTTCATCCAGCCAGCTCATGACAAGAACAATATTGTCTCACTGATTGTTTATACTTCATCCAGCCAGCTCATGACAAGAACAATATTGTCTCACTGATTGTTTATACTTCATCTAGCCAGCTCATGACAAGAACATTATTGTCTCACTGATTGTTTACACTTCATCCAGCCAGCTCATGACAAGAACAATATTGTCTCACTGATTGTTTATACTTCATCCAGCCAGCTCATGGCAAGAACAATATTGTCTCACTGATTGTTTATACTTCATCCAGCCAGCTCATGGCAAGAACAATATTGTCTCACTGATTGTTTATACTTCATCCAGCCAGCTCATGGCAAGAACAATATTGTCTCACCGATTGTTTATACTTCATCCAGCCAGCTCATGGCAAGAACAATATTGTCTCACCGATTGTTTATACTTCATCCAGCCAGCTCATGGCAAGAACAATATTGTCTCACCGATTGTTTATACTTCATCCAGCCAGCTCATGACAAGAACAATATTGTCTCACTGATTGTTTATACTTCATCCAGCCAGCTCATGGCAAGAACAATATTGTCTCACTGATTGTTTATACTTCATCCAGCCAGCTCATGAGAAGAACAATATTGTCTCACCGATTGTTTATACTTCATCCAGCCAGCTCATGGCAAGAACAATATTGTCTCACCGATTGTTTATACTTCATCCAGCCAGCTCATGGCAAGAACAATATTGTCTCACCGATTGTTTATACTTCATCCAGCCAGCTCATGGCAAGAACAATATTGTCTCACTGATTGTTTATACTTCATCCAGCCAGCTCATGGCAAGAACAATATTGTCTCACTGATTGTTTATACTTCATCCAGCCAGCTCATGGCAAGAACAATATTGTCTCACTGATTGTTTATACTTCATCCAGCCAGCTCATGGCAAGAACAATATTGTCTCACTGATTGTTTATACTTCATCCAGCCAGCTCATGGCAAGAACAATATTGTCTCACTGATTGTTTATACTTCATCCAGCCAGCTCATGGCAAGAACAATATTGTCTCACTGATTGTTTATACTTCATCCAGCCAGCTCATGACAAGAACATTATTGTCTCACTGATTGTTTACACTTCATCCAGCCAGCTCATGGCAAGAACAATATTGTCTCATTGATTGTTTATACTTCATCCAGCCAGCTCACGGTAAGAACATACCAATTTATATCCTAACCGAGGGGTTCTATCTATGCTGGGATTAATTCAAATTCTAAGTTCAGGATTAAAATGTTGAAGTTTCTGCAATTTGAAGTAATGGTGGTCATCTTGGGTGGAAGGCATGAATTTGAAAGGGGACCCCCTAAGAACCATGTCATAAATGTTTGGCCACTAATGGAATAGTTATTTCAGAGGAAAACTACCCAAGGAATATTCCATACAAGTTGGGTCAATTGTGAACTAGTGGTTTCAGATCATATACCCCCCCCCCCCCTAGAACTATCCCATACAAATTTGATCAATAGTGGTCTAGTGCTTTAAGTTTTACAAGTAAGATTACAACAATGATACACAGAGCCAGATTTTATGGTAAAGATCCTATCATGCATTTACTTTTGTACTCATTGTACCTCATTTAACCAGTTTAGTTTTAGTTAAGTTTAAACATATTTATTTGCTCAAAATATGCAAAAAGGATAAAACACAAGTTAAACAAACTTATGAAGTCTTCTCCTATATACAATAAGTTACAACATTATTTGATAGAGCATGCATGCACATGAATATTTCTTACATTAATATGTGTAAATTGAAGAAGAACAGAGAATGAAGAAAGGAATTAGAGAAGGAGAGAGAGAGGTTGGTGGTGATGGTGAGTGTGGTTGTTCATTTGGTCAACCACTTAAACAAGAAACCTTTCAGACCTCTTTATATATTCAAACACGTGCTTAAAAATAATTTTGTTCTGTTCATTTGAAAGAATAGGATTACCACTGGTTAAAAGCTTGAGGTCTATAGCACAGTCATTAGGTAGCCAGCTGAGATTGTGAAACAATTTATATCTCATATTTGCAATAAAAAATCTAATCAGAACAATGTATTTAATTAATACAGTCTTCTGATTGGTCCATTTTTTCAGTATGAGTACCAGGGTAAGTATAATAATTCAAATTGTAGTTGTGAGTTTTATGACCAAACAAGGCCTGACCTTGATAGTGTAAATGTATAATCTATCACCACTAACATTGCGAGTTCGAACCCTGCTGAGGAAAGATGTACTCAATACAACATTATGTGATAAAGTTTGTCAATGACTTGCAGCAGATAGGTGGTTTTCTCCTGGAACTTCAGTTTTCTCCACCAATAAAACTGACCATCACGATATAACTGAAATATTGTTGAAAGTGGCATTCAACACCATAAACCACCAACCATTGTTTAAACTTTCTTGTGATAATCAAGTCTTATGACCATTTGTTCTAGATACAAATGAGATGCTTAGACTAAATAAATAACTAAATAACAAAGAGTTAATAATTTAATACAAAAGGCACATGAAGCCTTTTGTTTGTTCTTTTATGACATTTCTACAAGTTTTAAACAGCATCTATGTTATAACCCAGTGAAAAATCTAATTCATATTCAAGTGTAATACAATTTTAAAGTAATACTGTATTTGTTTTTGTTTGTATATTACAAATTAACTTGTGACAAAACTATTCATAAATGCTCCTAGATAAATGATAGCATACATCATACAAAATAACAAGAAAAACAAATATCAGGTGGTAATTTTAAATCTAATTCTAAAAACAGGTGTTATAAAATCAAGAGAACTCTAAACATCTGCAATAAAAGTTTAACTGATAAAAGAAATCCACTGGAATACTACCTGAAATCCTTTTAAACTTTCTATTCAAAACAAAAATGCATCAATCATGTCAAAATTAGATGAACAATATAAATTGTATTTATCTTCCAAATATGTGGAATTTTAGGAATTTGGTCCCCATTTAGTTCCTTTTCCATAAAAAATAGTTCATAAAGATAAGCATTGTGCAAATAAAAAGCATTAAAAGTGGAAAAAAAGTTGAATTTGGCACTCGTTGACCTGTTTCGTTTGTGTTTATCTCCATGTTTTTTTTTTCTGAAAGGGATTTTCCTAAGGAAGTCATTAAAAAAAAATCTCTTAAAAAATCCTGCACTTACAAAAAACAAAACACCAATTTTTGCACCTTGTGGGGATTTGAAAAGGGGTAGGCTTTATCAAGGATCTTTGTAATAAAAATTCAGGATTGGCAAACTAGAACTAAAATTATAATACGGGAACAGTTGTGCCTACTGATCATGATGGACAAAGATGGACCTATTAACCTAAAAATGTTTGATGTCTTATATAAAAAGCTGATCCTATGGGTTTTTGGTTCAGACATGTTTTGCACAGTGCTAAAATGAGTCTATTTCTGTAAACACATCTACTACCAGTTAAAACAAGTTAATACTATACTGAAGTTTCATTTCTGTTTGCCAGTGAGAATTCTATACCATTTCTGTCTAAACAAGAGAATACTCAACACACAGAACACTCAACAAAGAGAGGAGCAGATTTTTATTCCTGTCGAGGGTTTTATAGCTTGTTGAAAAATAAATTAGTTAAACAAACATTTTCTATCTTTATTTTTTTATAATTTTGAGGTTAATCTAAAGGACGCAGCAGAACCTTGGCATTTTTGTTATTTTGTACAATGCAATAGCTCCAATTTAATAGATTGCAATGCAATAGTGCAAAATAAAAAAAAAAGGAGGTAAATCTAATTTAATAGATTGCAATGCAATCGCACACAAAAAGGGAGGTAACTCCAATTTAATAGATTGCAATGCAATCGCACAAAAATGGGAGGTAACTCCAATTTAATAGATTGCAATGTAATCGCACAATTTTTTTTTTAAAAAGGGGAGTAACTCCAATTTAATAGATTGCAATGCAATTGCACAAAATTAAAAAAAAAGGGAGGTAGCTTAATTTAATAGATCGCAAAGCTAAAAAAAAGGGAGGTAACTCCAATTTAATAGATTGCATTGCAATCGCGCAAAAAAGAAAAGGGAAGTAACTCCATTCATGTCATGTTTGCTTTAAATTGACTGGTTTCAGAGGAGAACACTTTTAAACATTTTTTCCATAGGGTCCTATGCTAAAACTAAGTCGAGTCATGGCGGCCATCTTGAATATCCGATCGGCAAACGATTCACAAGTTTAGTACAAGACCACCCAATGATCATTCCTGCAAAGTCACAATTCAATTGGCTTGGTGGTTTCTGACATAAAGATTTTAAAATTTCAGCCAATGAGAACACATTATGGACCCTGTCAGCCATGTTAGATTTCAAATCAGCACCAAAAATCTGGTAGAGGACCATCCAATGAACATTTCTGGCAAGTTTGGTTCAATTCTGTTCAGTGGTTTCAGAGAAGAAGATTTAAATGTGAAAAGCTAACGGACGGACGACGGACGCTTACCCATGACAAAACCTCACATGGCCTATGGCCAGGTGAGCTAAAAAGGGAAATTATTTTTATTCCAAGTTTTCTGTCAAAAATTGAGTTTTGTTTGACAGCAAAAAAATGTATACTATTCAGTCTGATAAAATTAGTCTGACAGAACTGTTTAATACAAATATGTATAAAAAAAATCTTTACAATACTTTGATAACTTGTATGGGAAGACATTCTTAAATAAGAATTGAATACTTAATTTAATTATAATAGATATAAATTCTGTCCTTATTTCTGAATTAGGTCTAGTAAAAAGTCCATTCAGTAAAATTTGTGTCAATCTTTAATAAATTTCAGTCACATTGGAATTCTTTAAGTATATCCATAAATGTATGTACAAATAAATAAAACATTAACTTATATATGCAAGACTCAGATCGACGTCCAGTCTCTAATCGACGTCCAATCCTCATATCTGTCCTTCTTTTCAAATTCTTAAATCAGCTTTCCATTCTCATATCTATGTTCTTTTTCAAAATTCTCAAATCGGCGTCCAATGACGTCACTGACGTATGCCCTAACCAATAAATCAGCCATAGATCAAAGAATTTGGAAAGGACACCGATTTGAGAATACCCTTAAATCGGACTGTGATTTGAGATAATGACATCAGTAGATGCTGATTTGAGGAGTGAATGCCGATTTGAGTTCGGACGCTGATCTGAGTCTATCATATATTTTACAATTATAAAATAACATACTAATCTGTATCTAGTTGACTAGGTTTATAAGTTAACATGAAGTCATGGACGATATTATGGTTTGCTTACAAATATAAAATGATAATATAACACAATACAAGCGTATTTTGTTTACGTTTATATAACTAAAACCTATTGAAAAAAATGGAATGAAATAACATCCTTGGTAAAAAAACAAACAAAAATTATAAAAAAATTGTTTAAAAGGGACGGAATGTTTGTTTTGTAACATTTTATAAAATATAAAGTTATTGGACGGAAATGAGATTGAAATAAAACAAAAACCAAAACCCAAAAACACTATAAGAAGTTTGAGTAAACAAACAACAAACAACAAACGTATCTTTGATTTATAATTAAATGTACAATTCCATAGGAATGTATTTTATTAAAAAAATAAAGGGTTACGCAGAGCGAAGCATGATACGAACGCAGTATATCATCAAGTGAAAGCTGAACAAGTGTATATTAAAAGTAAGTGTAAACACAGAATTTTACATAACACAGTAAATTGCTGGACAAATAGGGTTACAATACCCCAAATAAATACTAACCTTTATTCAATACTAAGGATCATTGTGTTTTAAATTCAAAAAGATCTGTCAACTACAACTTAAATTATCACATGGAAACCATTCTTGTCTACAGACAGCTGACGACGAGAGCCAAAGCAATTTTTTTTGCCTTTGTATAAAAATTATAAATAAAAAAAATAAAAATGGTCGAGTTTATTTTAAATCACGGCCATATATGCCGATAGTCATGAAAAGTATAAGTAAGTTTTAATTTCCATTCAAAAATTTATCTACATACATATTATGAGTGTACCTGATGAAGTTATTTAAAAAATATGTTGTGTGCACTATATTAAATATCTACATATTTTTAATAAGATAATAATAATAAAACAAATATTATTTTTAACCACTGATACCAAAAAATTAAAAAGAAATTAATGAGAACATGGCTCTTTACATATACTGTTGTCTGTAATTACAGAGAGAACCATAGATAGAATATGCACCACAAAATGTCAAGGTAGATAGTTGATGTAGGCAATCCAACTAAAATATAGGTCAACTAGTCAAAATATAGGTAAACTAGTCAAAATATAGGTCAACTAGACATACTGGGTTTGGGTTTATGGTGTTTACCACCACTTTCAACAATATTCAGTTATATGATGGCATTAGTTTTATTGGTAGAGGAAACCAGAGTACCCGGAGAAAACCAGACTTGCCTCAAGTCACTGACAAACTTTATCACATAATGTTGTATTGAGTACACCTTGCCTGAGTGGGGTTCAAACTCACTACGTTTGTGCTGATATATGGTAATTGTAATTTGGTCAAGATATCGGAAATACAAATTATGAAATAATTTTGGAAAAAAATATTGATGCCAAATCGTGAGCTTTTGTATCTGTCAAAATAACCAGCTATACTTGAATTTAAATATAGTTTACTTTGAAGAGGAAGAACATTTAAAATCAACAGAAATTTCCAAGAAAATTATTGAATCATGATACTTTCTTAAACAGGCAGATTTAGAATATTACTGACAAAATAAAGGGAGGGTACCACTAGAGACAGTTGATATCTAGGAGACAGTCTACAATAATAATGAGATTGCCCTTTAAAAAATATGTATTCACTACATATACAGTATCATGATGATGGATCAACAAGTAAAATATCAATTAGATGATCATTTAAGATGGTCTGTTTCAAAACATTAAAACATGTTTTATTATAACATTGACCAGCACTTTAAAAATATTATTTCAAATAGCTTACTTGTACTTTAGCTATAACAATGAAATATCATATTTATTTACAATTACATTATAATAATTCTAATATCAATAAGAATTATTCTAACAATTATTTTAAAACAATGTATCACAGAATCTTGTAGAATATCACAGTTATCTTCTCTTGTCAAGCTTTCAAGAGAATCTGAAGTTCTCATAGCAGGGATGTATACCAGCATTGCATTTTGATTAAAACTAGAAATATCACTTCACTGATGGTTCCCAGTCTATTATGAGCTTAGGAAGCAAGAGTACCAGATTATACTGGTTCAACTTGTTCACACCACATAATGGACAATAGCCAGGTCGAGTCATGTCCTCATGACAAACTTCAAGCTTTAATGAGAATCTGAATCAAACATTTATGAGAATTTGAAGTTCTGTAACGTTGGAGAACGAGGTGACATCTTCCTCTGTGTACCAGAATTCCTTCTTTGGGATTTTGGCTGGTGTCCTCTGAAACCCCCAGTCTGCAAGAAGATTATAAAAAAATATATTAATATATTTATTTTCAAATTAACTAATTAAAGTAATAATTTAATTCTATATATTTCATCATCAATAAATAAATTACTTCTCACATTGTTTCTAATTAATTATTTTCATATTTTCTGTTTTTCATTGAAAAAAAAACATTTTCTGTGATAAATTGGTGATAAATTACAATATCAAGCTGTTTTATAAACTGTACAGATATGTAAAAATTTAACTTAATGAATTACAAATGTAATTGTTTATAACATGTTTTAGAAATGAATTCTTTCCATTTAAACAAAGAAAAGAAGAGTGGAGAATATCACATGTACAGAAGATAGAGAAAGATGAGTCATATAAACAAATTATTATAGGCCATAACAACCAACCATGTGCAAGAAGTAACGATTTGCAACCAACATCTTTCCTTTGATATATACAATTATAGCCTTTTGATGAGGTCAATACATGCTTTTTATCGACAAAATAAATGTATATCGAAAGAGGACGAAGTCTGAGGTCAATATACTTTCACAGGTCAATGAAAACATGCACATAATATCATATTAGTTAAATAGTTGTGATTTATACATCAAAGACACTAATCATATCTTACACACAAAAAATATGATAACATTAAAATATAACATTTATTAAACAGCAATGACTGTAGCTTTCTTAGTTGTTGTCTGATTCAACATTCTCCTAAAGTTCTTGGAATTAATCCCCTTTTAAGGTGGCAATTCAGCTGCCTTCACTTTCTGCTGCCATTTTTTGCTTAAATCAACAACTCAATTAATCGAAGTGTGAATAAAAGCTCGATTTTGACTGGCAGAATTTCTAAACAATAATCCAATCAAAAACGAGCTATTGTACTATGCTGGATTATAATCTATATTTAGTAATCTAAGGTTTATAAATATCAATTTTTAGTAAGACCCAGTTTATTCATATTTTCTAATTAAATCATATGACATGAACTGACTGACTAATCACAGCTCTAAAATAATATGATATTATAATAATATGTGATATTAATTTAAGATAGCAGACTTAAAAGTCATTCAATTACTCTCTACACAGTGCTCATGTTGGTCGTCCAGACTATAACTGGTACCAGTGCTCATGTTTGTCATTTCAGACTATAACCGGTACCAGTGCTAATAGTCCATATATATTAAATATCAGATGTTCTGAGAGGTGTTGTTCAATAAATGCATAGATGTAACCAATTAAAAAAACCCAAACTGATTCATTTAACATATTCAAACAAAATTATTAATACTGTACACACATACATATCACTAAAACATACATGCATACACTCCCGAATCATGCACAATCCCAATGAAAACAAAAACACACTGAAAACTGTACCTAGCAATTAAAATTATCGTGCAAAATCTTATACTTTCATTTTCTTCTCTTTTTCTGTTAGATTGTGCAGAAAAGACAGCAAACATTAGAAATTAATATTTTGGTGAATGGGCATCATAATGTTATATAAGAGTGGTGATTTTTATGTCACAATTTGGTCAATGGGAATCTAAATGTTATCATAATTGGTGAGATAATTAATAGGGCTGGATAATTTTGTTCTGAACAGATCACCAACTGCACATTAGTAGCTGTTGCAAGTTATTTCTTACATCCAAGGTGTGTAATTTCCATTAACGAAGTGTGCTTCATAGTGAAAGCACTAAAATCTCAATTTTATAGTCTTCCATTTTTTTCTACTGGTTTTACTAAAGAATATGATTTTTTTTTCTAAGCAATAATAATCAACTTGACAACAACAAACTTTTTTTTTACTGATTTTTCAAATCTGAGAATTTCATTTTAAAAACCTAAAATAAAACAAGGAAAGCATATTTAGACAAAATGATTAAATCTCAAAATATGCCCTTTCCCCTTGAAGACCAAAAGCTGTGCAAAAAAAAATACAATAGATGAAAAAAACAATGCTTCATTTCTTTACCTTTATTGAAATTTGTTCTTCAGTTCTGTGAAGTATGAGAAAAATATTGGTTTTGTTTCATGAATGAGACAATACTTTTCTTAAAAATTACATTTAAGCAAACCTTATAAACAAATGATGTTTTAACTTTGTGCCCATTCTCTTTTCTGCTACTTAACTTAATCAAGAAACTGATCAAATATAGAAATAATTATAACTATTAATAACATTTTGAAATTCATTTTGCTTCAAATATATAGTTGGTTTTATGGTGTGTAATGCCACTTTCAACAATATTTCAGTTATATCGTGGCAGTCAGTTTTATTGGTGGAGGAAACCAGAGTACCCGGAGAAAATCACCAAGTCACTGACAAACTTTATCACATAATTGTTGTATCGAGTACACCACCATGAACAGGGTTCAAACTCACAACTTTAGTGGTGATAGGCACTGCTTGCACAGGTAGAACTTTATAAATCAAACTACCATACTATCAATACCACGATGGCCCCACTTAAAATATATATACTTCTGTCCACTTCAACATGATTAAATAACTAATAAATATCCAAAAATCAACATCTAGAAAAAAGGTGTCCACTAATGTCACAAAACAATAAGGTTATAAAGACTGTTAGATGTGATATTACACAGTATGAAGTTCAAGATTATAAAGTTACAGATGATGAAGGTGTTAAGGATTGTACAGGTATGTAGATATATATATGAACATAAATCTTACATTGGTATTCAGATTATACAGTGTATAAGAAGTAGTAGAATGTGACGGCTGTAAAAAAATCAATTAACAATATAAATACAATAGTCAAAAAATGTTATTAAAGTCTTGAATAAAAATTACAAAATAATAAAGAAATTAAAAAAAATAAATAAAAAGTACCTCTCCCTCTGGCAAAAACTGACGTGTATGAGCTTGATGTGAAGATAAATTCTACAATATGGTGCAAAACAAAGGTCAACATTTTTCAAATCAAATTTGAACTACAATTTCCTGCTTTTGGCAACATTTTCTTTGAATATTAAATGCAAAATGAAATATCGGCAGGTTGATAAAGTAATTACCAAGCCAGGTGTTGTTTTTTTTTTAAATTCCTATTGGCCCCAGGTGAACACAGGCATGGTGTGACTATAGCTACTATGTGTAACTAGACAATGGTGTTCTAAACTGTTATATAAAATATAAATTTGTCTCTTAGGGAACAAATTCAAGCTTTTGTATAAGGGCTGGCTAAAAACCAGTCCTTGGCTCTGGAAAACTTCAGCAAAGTAACATGAAGCAGAAACTGACAGAAACATTTTCAAGTGGATATAATATTATATTTGATGATATGCATAAAAAGTTGAACATATAATAAACTAAAGCCATAAAAGGATTTGTATATCTAAAAGGAAATAAAAAGTGTAGATGCTTTTGGGTTTGAGGGAAAATATAATATTAAAAAAATAAGAAGTTTAATTTTCATACCTGATAATATCAGAATTTTACTATATTTAAAAAGTTTGATTTTAAAAAATGAATGCTATGCTATAATAAACATAAGATCACACTTTATGAAGTTTTAATCATTACTTCAATCAACGTCATTGCAAAGAATGTCGTGAGTTATATCATGCAGCATGCAGCAAGATTTGCATGTTATACTTACATGTACGTAATGCTGTGGTACTGTGGTTTGTACAGATTGAGGGGTCTGTTGAGGTAGTGGACCAGGATATTCTGTAACTGTAACATACATTAATGTTAAATCTTATTGTATCCTCCATTTTTTCTTAAACATATTTGAGATAAAAATTATTCAAAGTTAATAATAAAAGTAGCCATTAAATAATATCCTGCACTCCTGTGAAAAGATGACCTGAACACAATATCTATTCTTCTTCAATATTATCGTCCAAGTGTTTGTATAAAAAAACATAATTTAGACATGGTCTCTGCCGAAAAAAATCCCTGAACAACAGATATTTTATGACCTGCGACTAAGAATAGAGGGGTATTGTTTTACCCCTGTTCATCATCATATTCGGTACATGCTTTGTCCGTCAAACCCCCTCCCTTACAGTCTTCAAGCAAGAATTTATTTTTTATTTTTACAGGGTATCTGTACATATACCAACTGTGTATATATAGTGAGTGAGTGATTGTTGTTTAACACCAAACTCAGCAATTTTTCAGCTATACCATGGCAAGAACAAGTTAATTGTCAATGAAATGTTGATGAGGATCTGCTTTGTACTTGACCAACACGCTTTGCTGGATTTTTATAGTGCTAGCTCACTGAATCAACAGTCTGTGGATAGACATGTCGCTCCACTCTGATACATTATCCTGATTCCGAGCCAACCAGTCTTTGCTCTTTCTCCTTAATGATGCGTGCTTATTGGAGAAGCTACAAATTTTAAAGACTTTGGTTTGACCCGATCAGGACTCAAACTCACGATCTACCGTACTTGAGGCGAGCCTGCTAACCATTACACCATCGATGCGGTTGTTATATATATATATATATACGTCTGAAAATTAAACCAAACAGTGTTAGAATTTGATTTTTGAGCTGTCAAATTTTTGTTCTTCCCTCGACGGGATTTGAACTCACACCATTGATACACTGCATATATTGTATGGTATATTGTAACTATTTCAATTCATACTTACTTTTTAGTTGTTCATTTAGTTTGTCTAAAGATTCCAGTAATCTTCTTTCTTCTATTGATAATGCTGATGGAACTGAAACCAATAAAAAATTAAAATCAAAATTTTTATCCAATATGCAATATATTTGTTTCCTAAAAAAATTAGTGTTTTAAATAATTTGATTGAAAAATTTATCTGATCGAATTTCTTGCCCTAATCTACATTTATCATACATATTTGTGTGCTGTATTCATTACCAATATTTCTTCATAATCATTTTTATTTTACTTTAAAAAAAAAAGTCATATTTATTAGGACTATCAAGAGTCAAGTTTTCATTTTACTTGTGGTGTTGTTGGGTGTTTAGCATCACTTTCAGTAAATTTTAAGCTGTATTGTGACTTCAAGACTTAATAATAGGTGAGATCAAACCCCTGGCCTCGGATTAGTGTCAAGAAACCTTAACACTTGAGATGGGTATAGGTACCGTGACATTAGGCTTGTGATTAGAATTACCGACATTAAACACTGCCACTCCCACACCATATTCCAGCTGCATCCTTACATAATAAGGACCACAGTAGTTGTGTTTACATCAATGTATACAAATAAGAGTATAACACCAATGAAGTTTTGCTATATCTTTTAAAATTGTTGATAATTTTGAAATTATATGAAATAACGATTATTATTATACCTTACATCATTTTTTTACTATATAAAAGCAATAAGACAATTTAGATGTTTTATGGAAAATTTGCTGACAAGGAAGACAAAGCGGTGGGCAACCAATACATTATAATGTAGAGGGAGACAATAGATTGTTGCCTGGTCTACAATCCCTGACAACAAGAAGTGCTTTGAAAATCTGTTTATTTTTAGGCCGGTTCTGTCATTGTATTTACTATACCAAAAATTATTTTGTCGTCTTCTACAAAACAAAACATTCAAATTTTTAAACATCTTAAGAGTAGTTGATAACTTTTGATGTTCACCTCGTAATTCAGGGCTCACGTTGGAGGGCGATTCGGGCGAAGAAGTCGCCTTGTGAAGGTTGACTTGTAATTTTGAAGAGTCACCCTATGTCGCCGCCCGCGTATTTTCTCCACTTGTCATTTATGAAAATGTCGATATCGTGCACATGTTTATTGAAATCTATCGTATCCGTTAAGTATTTTGAAAGTGATTTTCTTGGAAAGTAATCCATTACGGTTTATAGAAACTTTAATTTCGTTCATTAGAGCTTATGTTTATATATGCCTGACTTAAAATAAAACTATTTGTATTTGTTTTTCGTAAACAAACAACAATGGTGCCATTTTGGAAAAGGGACGTAATGCGGTACTGTGCTATGGGAAATGTTGACCAAGCTTTTTGTCCGAAGCTACTTTCAACAAAACGAACTTTTGATTTATTTTTTCTCATTTCTGTGACATAAAATCATAGTTTTCATATTAAATATGTTCATATATTGACATTTCAAAATTCGTTGAAATGCACGGGGACGCTTCAGATATTTATCCATCCGCATTGGTATTTTATACTCGACACCGGGTTAATATTACGATCTATCGAACTGTTTATTTACATCCAGACATGTGTAAACGTTAATGCATATCCAATTAAAAAAATAGACTTTGAACTACAGTAGCTTTCCCCCATTGTTACAAACTGATTTGAGGTCTGACAAATAATAATTACAGCCTTTACTTTCTTCAGTTTTTGACTGACAGTGGCAATTTACGTTTGTGTTATCCTATAATATTCATTCCCTAGCTATATATAGTTGGACCATTGAGCAATTTGACCGAGACATCGTTCTTCTGCTGAAGATTACACAAGTATGAGTTATTACAAATTCTGTGGTATTGGATCACAGCACAGAAATATTTCAAAATGAAAAAAAAAGGGGGGGGGGGGGGACATATAAAAGAAATCACTGGTATGCAAGACTCCAATAGTCAAGGTAGACAGAAATAACAAGATGAACTGTGAGCTAATGCTCACCTATGATAACCCCGCTCTTCGACAAACAGGAAGTAGGAATCTGACGGGTCAAAAAACGCTTCCCACAATATGGGGTACCTATATGAAGCTTGTGACCAAACATCAGATTTCTGCCATCAATAGTTGCTGAGAAAAATGCGACGAAAATTGTGCATATACAAATGTATGTTAAATGTTTATAAAAATCAACAAAATCGGCAAACAGGAAATAGGAATCTGATGGGTCCAAAAACGCTTCCCACGATATGGGGTACCTATATGAAGCTTGTGACCAAATATCAGATTTCTGCCATCAATAGTTGCTGAGAAAAATGCGACGAAAAATGAGCATATATGTTCAATGTGTATAAAAATCAACAAAGTCGGCAAACAGGAAGTAGGAATCCGATGGGTTCAAAAACGCTTCCCACGATATGGGGTACCTATATGAAGCTTGTGACCAAATATCAGATTTCTGCCATCTATAGTTGCTGAGAAAAATGTGACGAAAAATGTGCATATATGTTCAATGTGTATAAAAACCAACTAAGTCGGCAAACAGGAAGTAGGCATCTGACGGGTCCAAAAACGCTACCCACAATATGGTATACCTATATGATGCTTGTGACCAAATATCAGATTTCTGCCATCGACAGTTACTGAGAAAAATGCGACGAAAAATATCTTGGACGGACGGAAGGACGGACAGAGGTAAAACAGTATACCCCCCTCCCCCTTCGGGGAGCGGGGGTATAAAAATATGACATTGAATAGATGTCCTTAAGGTAGTTATGAATAAAAAAAAAAACCCAGAACAAATCAGTTCAGACAGCTTTTTAACTATTTACTAAATTTAGGCAGGGTAACTTCAGAGGGGTCGCGAAAGAATGTTTCAATTAATCACTATTAACTTCTCCCAGAAGTCTCCCCACTTCTCTCTGTGAGCTCTCTGAAAGAAAAGTCACTTCTCCCTCTAATTTGAAAGTAGTGGGAGCCCTGCATATGAAGGTAATAATTGTATCTTGTATTTATCATTTTTCAATAAGTTTTAAATCAAATTACTTGTATCTTACCATTAGCTGCTGGTCTGTTAGCACTTATAGGTTTGGACTGTACATCATTTATAGTGTGATTAATCTGACTCTCTGTCATGGACTGTTGAGCTAATTGTTCAGCCATTAAAAAGGCAGTCATACTGTCTCCAGCTAAAACAAAAATTATTTTGTTATAATCTACAGACATTTGAATTCATAATTTTGATACATACTCATATAACTTTTGTGTTGTACTAAATTAAGTTATTTGATGATACCAACAAAATGCACGAAAATTGGTATTCAACAAACAAAACCGAATTCACAGTACTTTAGATACAAAATTGTCCTATTAATTCATTTTTAGAGCTTTCTATCATTTATTGAGGTGAACAAATGCAGTCAAAAGTTTTTATAATTTTAGTGACTATGCATTAAAAAGTCGGTTATTGTCTCTATTTATTTAGCATACATAAATCAAATTTGTTTTTTTTCAATTAAATGTATAAAAAGCAGCTGTATTCAACAAATTGCTATGACTTACTGTCTTGTCTTTGTAGATACTGGTTATTCCCTTGTTGAGGTTCTAGATTACTGGACATTGGACCATGATATGTTATAATCTGTCGCTGTGCAATTCCATTTTTATTAAGACTGTTAGGGTTTTGTTGTTTCTGACGCTGTAACAAGCCATATCTACGCTGATAACCATTGGGATCGACACTTTTTCTACTACTTCCTGGATTTTGGTTAATAACACTAGACACTCTAGCTTGTGCAGCTATTTGCCCAAGAGCAGCTCCATCAATGTATGTATGTGAAACGGGAGCAGCTTGACGAATAGCATTCTGATCAAACATTGAAGGTTTGACAGGGTCTGAAACAGGACTGTTAGCAGGAGCTGGAGTTCTTTGTAGACAGTTTCTAACTTTGTCCCACAAGAAATTTATTTCATCGTCTGTTGGAGTACGATCAATTCTTAGTCCATTGTCATCATACACTGGGCCTTCTTGGTACAGTCCATTAGTTACACCTTGCCCAGGAGAAGACTTACTAATTGTTGGTTGTTGATAAAATCCATTTTGTATAAGTTCTTGTTTTTGAGGATTTACTATGGTAGAGGAGACAGCATAATTTAATCTAGCACCAGGCACTGTATATATCGTAACTTCTGATGATACTGGCTGAATTTGTGAAATTCCATTTTTACCAACACTTGATACAGGCACTTTTGACATAAAATTATTATTTATAACTGAGATTCTCTTTTCAGTTTGATCAACTTCCTGGTTTCCAGCAGGTGAATTGTGGGCACTATGTGCAGCAGTTGAATTGTGGGTAATAATATGTGCAGCAGCCTGAGGTCGTATTGTGGATTTGTGTTTTTGGGACGATAATCTGTCTGAGGCACTACTTCCGCGTCCGCACGATTTGGGAGTTGTTTCAGTCTCTGCGGTCTGATAGTGGGCTTTAGCAGAGAATGGTCTTTTCTTCGGGGTAATTTGAACTGAAATATAAAATTTTGATTTTTTTTATATAATATCAACATCTTTATACCCAATAATAATTTAGCATTATTTTTTTTTATATATGAATACCGTCCATGCATATTTTGTATCTGATTATTTTGTTTCAAAAGTATCTATGATAAACTAGGTAAGCATACCATGCAATTTGTATGTAAATGTACATGTTTAATCCAGAGTAGTTTTAACGGAAGTGGTACAATGTATATACCAGTAAGTGTAATTGTGTACTGGCCATTAGCACAAAGTATATAGGTCTTAATTGCATATAATATGGATAAAAGATAAAAATGAACCACCAAGCCCCCCAATCCCCCTCATCCTTATAAAATTTTGCTCACTGAACACAAAAAGGATTGATTAAGTAGATATGGTATGGTTCCATTACATTTTTATCTTTAAATATCAATTATCGTACATTCAAATAGCAATATCAAAATATAAAGAAACAATTTTACTTTCAGTCAGAAAACTTTAAAAAAAAAAGGGGATTTTATGTTTTTATATTTTTTATCCTGTACTGCTAGTATGTGTACATATTACTGTATATTGAATCAGGGATTGGGAAGAATTTTTTGTCAAAGAGACTATGGCCCCTTACTTGACCACATCAAGGGGCCATTTTAGAGAATAATGGGCCATTTCAAATTAGCAACGGACCACAACTTTGGTTAGTTAAACTGCGTGCTAGCCTATGCATTGATAAATATTATTTTTTAGACTTGTATGGATTGTGTAACATGTTAAAAGCAAATAGTCAAACCAAGACATCCAAATTAAGAAGTTGTATAGGTTAGATCTGAAACAAGCAAACCTAGCAATCATACAGATGTTAAGTTTGCTTGTTTCAGATCTAACTACAACATGTACAATGTATCTTCTTAATTTGGATGTCTTGGTTTGACTAGTAATAAAAAAAGCTTGGATGAACAGATGAACAAACATTTTAATAAAGAGAGTCTACACTGTAATAAAAGTCTTTCTTTTCAAGAGTCTGTTCTTTGCTGCCCTTCATCTGTTTAAAGAGCTTTGGAAGTCATGCTTGGTTATTCCCTTGCCTTGTGTTCTTACTCTTAAAAGTCTGTCACTGATTTTAGGATTTAGCCTAGACCTAAGTCTGGTAACTATCAAGTTTTGGTTACTGAACACACTTTCACAGCTACAAGTGTGAAGTGGTAAAGTGAGTGCATATTGAGCCAATTTAATAATTTCAGGCACTTTATCCTTGTGAAACAGAGTGATAGTTTTCCAAAGGGATGGTATATTATCAACTGGGTACTTTGCTGATTTGACAATTGTTTTCACTAAGCTGAGATGGAAAAAACAAAGTAAACATGTTCTAAAAAAATATCAGTTCATGTTATGATTGCATTTTGGATTACACAATTTTCTCTCTCTCAAAATTTAACACAGGAACGTGACTTGAAATATTAACTGTCAAAATGTACCTAAAGAAAAAAAAAGTACGATCAAAAAAGTCCATTTTGGGTTGGAAATTTAGCGTATCACACTACCTTATACTTTTCGGTTATTAGTTATATCAAGCGCATGGTTCCAGTTTACGATTTTTATTTATAGATACAACTTTCACTCAAATAAAAAGATTGGCACGGTATACTTGTACCAATTAATTGTAATTAGATTCTATTCAACCAGAAAGTAGAATACACTCCACCAAAACCGATCAATTATTCAGAAAAGAGAACGAAACGCCAGGACAAATGTGTTTTAAATACGCTAAATTTAGAATCAAAAGAGTGAATCCTTTTGTCTGATTGGTTGACACAAATAACTGTTCTAAACATAGAAAGGGAAAATCAAGGAACCGTCATTAAAGGGAAATTAACGACGAGTGAAGTCAGTGACAAAATCACGACACAAAATAGAAAACGACTTTAATGGACCCATGAAATAATAAAATAATTAATCAGAATTTACAGGGTGCACATGGGCGCATAGATAACGGACCTCAATGCGCCACAATCGACTTATAAGCGCCAATTGCGCATGGCACGTGGCCTTCCCAATCCCTGTTGAATAAAGGTAAGGTATTATCTTAACTTACTGTTAACCTTTCAGAAACAGCAGAATAATACCCCGATCACTTTTTAATACATGAACATGATTATGTTTGGTCTAGTTTGTAACACAAAAGTGAGCTTGAACAAATATTTTGGGCTTTAATCGGATTGACGATTATTGGAATAATAGATAAAAATAGTACTTTGTGTATAGATAATGTAGCTTGTTAGCCACAAAACAGTAACAAAACTCTATATAATACTGTCATTCATAAGATTTTTTGTCTGCTGTTGGGATATAGATAAACCTTCTAGTAATGTATAAGAAATAAATCATGGAAGCCAGAATGTGTTTTGACTTTTAACATGGATTTGCGGATATTAGTATTTTATCCTGAGCCAGAGGCGAGGGATAAAATTTACTAATATCCGCCAACCCATGTTAAAAGTCAAAACACATTCTGGTTTCCATGATTTATTTAGATTCTGATATGTTTAAGAATACAAATACGGTAGTATACTTTGATTGGAAGACGGTAATTTATATTTACGCTTGCGGAAAATGTCGCACACAATTTATGCTGCCAATGGAAAAGTCAAGTCACATTCACTGGCGCATGTGCGAATGAGATTATACCATCGATAAATCGCTCTTTTGTCGACAAAGTGAAAGAAGGACATCATGTTAGAATTACAGGTAATATTTATGATCTGTATTATTCATAACTTTTTTTTAAATTAATGTAAGCTCAAAATTGACCAAAGGAGAATTGTACTATTTCCTGATGCGTGTATATACATTACAAAAACCATAACATTTTCTTTGACTGTCAACACCACATTCTGAAAAAACAGCCCAGAGGTAGACATGTTGCTCCACTTGTACACATAGTCCTTACTCCGACTCCGAGCCACACAGTCTTGCTCTTACTCCTTAATGTTGTGGTGCTTTGCAAAGAAGCAGCAAATACTAATTTTACGGGCTTTGGCTTAACCCGACCAGGGCTCCAACCCACAATCTATCACACACGAGGTGAGCATAAATGATCACACCACCAAAATGGTCTAATAATGTATGTGAGAACATTTATAATACAATCCATGAATATAATAGTACCAGAAATTCTCTTAGTAAAGAGTTTATCTTCATCTTCTTCTTCCATCTCATCTTCAGCCTCATCAGGATAATTTAAATCAGCAAATCTTACACTTTTCTTTCTGGGCTAAAATTATAAAATTATACAAACACTAGAGGTTTTTCAGTGCCTGAAATGGATGGTCCCCCAGTCGCCAAATGCGACTAATATCTTATTCGGGCGACTAAAAGCTGCTACAAATTAGGTAGTCACTGGCCCAACAAAAAGCATCTGGGCGATTGCCTAAAAGATCGTTAAAAATTGTTGTTTTACCGAAACCGGGATATAAACTGAAACTTCAACGGTAGATAACTCTTCTGTTCTATTCGAAAACGTTTGTTACGAGCACAACGATTGGTCGAAATACATTTTTGTAGCGAATGAATACACAGCTAATGTAATTTACTGTTCTCCCCAATTATTTATTTTTATCGAGCCAATCAATACACGTTTCCTACACGTTTTCATGTAATACACAAGTATTCACTAAATATTAGAAAAGAAACGTGTTTTTTTTTGTTTCTTTATGATTTAATTATTAAAATTGTTAACTTTCACGGACGAAGTGGAAAGTTGTGAAGAGAATTCTGTCAATTTATAATGTTTGCGATCTGGTATCTTCCACGGTTCGGAAATTTATTCATTAAATCTGCTGCAAAATGTACATGTACGAATTTCATTTTACAGAAATCGGAAACCTTTTTGTGTCAATCCTTAGGTAATCATTGAAAAACTTTTCCCCAACAACGGAGAGAAAATCGTTGACGGTAATGTCAAACTACGGAAACGATCTGGCCTGTCACTTCTTTTAAACTTTTCATAGTTCATCTCTTATATGTACACGGCTACATTTCAATGACAATTGGGAGTGTTTTCTTTTTTGGAACCAGAACTTTTGTTTACAAATTAAAAAATAACAGGAAAAGTTAACAGTTATATATAACAGAAAATGACAGCACCGTTTGTTATTTCAACAAAGTGAGATACTTGTTTGGAATGAATAACCAACTGACATTACCCTGAACTGAGAGGTTATTTTACTTTAAAATCACTTCTTCATAGTGGATTGAAACAAGTGATGTCACTCTTCACTTTGGGGCCACCATTATGCCATTTGGGCCAGTGACTCTAATTTTTTACTGGCCCAAAAAAAAAATTTCGGCCTTTGGCTGGCCCTCATTTCAAGCAGTTTTTATCTGTAAATTATTGATTTATGGTTGGTTTATGGTGTTAAATGCCACTTTCAACAATATTTCAGTTATATCGTGGCGGTCAGTTTTATTGGTGGAGGAAACTGGAGTACCACATGAAAACCACCGACCTGTCGCAAGTCTTTGACAAACTTTATCACATAATGTTGTACTGTATCGAGTACACCTTACCATGAACTTATTGAATAAAAATCTACAGTACTCTACTACTCTCTTAAACAGGTAGATGACATCATACCTGATTAACCCTGCCACATTGTTGTGGCTGTCTCAAGCCAAGACCTAGATTTCCAATGCCATATGTCATGGTCTTGCCTGTGTTCAGTTGTTTGAAGTTAGAGGTGGTTGTTCGTTGTTGATATTAGAGGAATTCTTGACCATCACTGTTTAAACTTTCTTTTCATAATTATATACGTAGAAAAATGAGCGACTAGATTTAACTTTGATTGATTGGTGTTTAACATCAACTTTATTATGAAAGCCTTCAAATATCAAAAAAAAATTAAAATGCATGTATATATTTTTTGCTTTATTAATTGGTAAACTACATGATATTGCAGTTTTAAAATTAAAGATGACAATAAAATAGCTTTATTATTGATATGAAGTCCATAAAAAAAATGTTTCAGTCTGAAAAGAATTCTAATATTACATTTGTGGATATGCAGAGATTGAAGCAAACTCCAAGCTATTTTTGTGAAGTTACTGAATCATGCAAATGTAATACATTGTAGATGTATTTTTATATCAGTCAAAATATATAGAACTGTATCAAAAACAGAATTAATTTTGTGATTAATAAACCCAAAATTAAATTAAATATAAATACATTTGTATTTCTAAATATTCACTCTTTGGTTTTAATGGAATTATACACTTGCAAAAAATGTTCTTGGTACTAGACCAGAACAAAATTTAGTTATCGTCACATTAGAAGTAAAAACAGTTTTCAGATGAAAACCAATCTTATTGAAATCCTATATATGTTACAGAGCTCCAGATAATTTTCAAGTCCAAAGGGTAATTACCCCCTACTTTTGAAAATGATGGGTATTTGCATATTTCCTTTGCACTGTTGTACTCTCTACTTCAGAAAAGATTGCTTACATGTACACTTTTAAAATTATGTTTGACACAAGTGTTATTCAATAAACGCAGGATGCAAGTGAAATGTATATCTCTGTTTAATTTGACACGATTGTGTCATGTTTATTAATCAAATGTTGTAAATATTTTGTTCTGTGTTTACTTTATATAACTGACACCACACCCTGACAAGCTATTTGCTCATTTTCAACGAACGTGTTCCCAAATTTACTTTCGTTTTAGTTCTTACTTATTACGTAAATCACTCCTTATAAGGAGCACCACATTTATTTGTAATATTGACCGCAATTGGATAATTTATCGTAAACATCCAATCAGATCTCTTTTGACATTGATGCTTAGAAAGGCAAACATTCGGTACCCCTCGGATGTATACGCTCTCTCCTTCAAAAAGTATAAAGGGAAGTAATTACGGGGAATTTCTCAAAGACAAAAATGTATTGTTAATGTACACGACTGTCTTATCGTTAACAGTGTACATGTACGTTCCGAATTTGGAAAGTTTGCTTACACAGCAATATGTATGCGTAATGTGTACACTCTGATCTGATAATACATGCGTTTTTACTGGTTAAAAAACGCAAATACGCAGCTTATCTGGAGCTCTGTGTTACATTCCATTAAACATTTGACACAGTTCAATTGTTAAGACCAGATTAACCAATTGATATGCAACTAAAAATATTTACCAAGTCAAGTGAGTTTTCTGTTGCATGCATTTAAACCAGAGCCAGAGAGAACAGGTGAATTTTCTAAAGTTCCCATGAGTGAAACGATAATATGTTATGTTCTTTTAACAACTGCAAAAATTGGTTGATATAAAAGATTTTTTTTTTTATATCCTCAACAAAATGCTAAAATCAGGACTACAAACCTGTTTTTGTTTCCCCTTTTCATAGTTCATCTGTGATTTGGCAACTTCTAGACTATCTTTTATGTTCATGCTCCCTGTTGACCCTGCACGTTTTATTGTTCCAGCTGTTGGTATTTTTGAGGTAGGAGGTCTTTTTAATATTGATTTGACCACTCCTGATTCCATTTCTTCCAGTTTAGTTTTAGATACAGTTTCTAGTTCGCTGTCATCTTTTGATTTTTGTGCAGGCATATGTACAGACACAGTTTTTGTACTCTGCTTCGGCTGATTTGAAATTTGTCTGGCAGGCATTATTGGTTTATCAGGTAAAATTGCTAATTTTCCTCCAGTAACTACATGATGCTTTGGCGTGTTATTTTCATGAATTGAGTCATTTTGTTGTTTTGGCTCGTTTTCCTTGCTATCAACTCTTGAAACAGACAAAACGATTGGCTTAGAAGAAACTGGAGTCGTTGATGTTTTAACATTTAATATTTGATTACTGTTGTTTGAAACTGTCGATGATGGAGGGCTAGGAACTGCAATTTGCTTGCTTGGAATTACTTTTTTAACAACTGTGGTTGGTCTTGGAACACGACTTGGGGGAGGATCTTTGGGTGTATTGTTCCCCATATTATTGTCTATCTGTTCACCTCTATCACTACCAAATCCGTTGGTCACTGTCTCTAAAAATTCCATATTTTTGTTAAATTGACCCGTTTTGTAATCTTCAATAAATGGAACTTGTGGCTGTGGATGATTACTTGAACCATTTACTAATAAGGGGTTCCCTGTCTCCCCGTTACTCTGAACAAACTGCTGTCCTGTGCTACTGTTACCCCTGACATAAGCAGTTGTTGTAGTGACATTTGTCAAAGTACTTCTTTGTGTATGTAAATTGGCATTTGTCATCATTCTCTGAGAATTTTGTGAAATTGGTTCCTGTTGTTGCCGATGACTTGAGTCGACAGGGGAAGGTGTTGACCAAGCTCTTATTTGTACCTTTGGACGTTCTGTGATAGGCTTTGCTTTACGGACATCATTTATTGTTCCATTTATATCATAAGAATCAATTTTAGCAACGTTTTGATAATCTAACTGATCGTTTCTTGCATTCTGTAATCTGTCATGGTCTAACTGGTGTTGTATAGACTGACAGCTTCTATGAGGAGCTACAATGTTTACTGGAGAATGCTGCACAGCCTCGTTCCTGTTAACGTTACTATGGAAACTGTGAAAGTCATTCTTGTCATTTTGTCCATTTACATATTGCTGAGTTCTTTCTATTTGTGGTTCATTATTGTCATTTGTTAAGTCATAACTGTTTTGCAAAGAATCGTCAGAATTTTCTAAACTATCGACACTAGATAGGCTTTCAGAATGAGGCAAATGTTGACTACCTGATTCCACCTCTACTCCTTGAATACCTCTATCTCTTGCAATTTCATTTTTAATAGCATCATTAAATTCATTCAATGTTCGCTGTTGTTGGTCAACAAGAAGCTGCTGGTGTTGCTCTAGTTGCTGTTCAAACAAATTTCGACTGTTTGATAAATTCTTTAAACTGTTGTTATGGAGATGGTTTGGATTGCTATTGTCAGTTTGCTTATCTGCAGAGTGATTATATGAGCTAGAATACTTGTTGATGTATGGCCTATTAAGTGGGTCAGTGCTAAAAAGTTGAGGGCTGTAGGGAGAATTTTTGTGTTTTGCACTATGCCTCCCAGATCCAGATCCCCTAACTAGTTTTAACGTATCCTCTAGTGTCCTGTGTGAAAATTTAGGAGACCTTTTACCTAAAAAATAAAACAAAACTTGCTATGTATGAAATAATAAAATTCTGGTTGGATTGTTAACTCATTTCATTTAACTATGGACAGGCATCACAATTGACTGCAATTTGAAAAAGAAATGTTTTGCACTTAGCTTTATTTCATTTCTTAACTTAAAATTTAACATACAGGTACATTAATGGAGAGCTGTCCCAGTTTTTCACTTGATACAACTTACCAACAGATATACTCCATAAACAAATAGGTAAAGAAAACTATTTCCAATCAATAATGATAACTTTGCTTTATACATAAATATGTAGATTACATGTTAATTTCCTTGAAAACTCCACCTATATGTAGATTACATGTAAATTTCCTTGAAACCTACACTTATATGTAGATTACATGTTAATTTCTTGGTAGTAGATTACATGTTAATTTCCTTGGTAGTAGATTACATGTTAATTTCCTTGAAAACTACACCTATAATATGTACATTACATGTTAATTTCCTTGAAAACTACACCTATATGTAGATTACAATTTAATTTTCTTGAAAACTACACTTATTATGTAGATTACATGTTAATCTTCTTGAAAACTACACCTATATGTAGATTACATGTTAATTTTCTTGAAAACTACACCTTTATGTAGATTACATGTTAATCTTCTTGAAAACTACACCTTTATGTAGATTACATGTTAATCTTCTTGAAAACTACACCTATATGTAGATTACATGTTAATTTTCTTGAAAACTACACCTTTATGTAGATTACATGTTAATCTTCTTGAAAACTACACCTATATGTAGATTACATGTTAATCTTCTTGAAAACTACACCTATATGTAGATTACATGTTAATTGTCTTGAAAACTACACCTATATGTAGATTACATGTTAATTGTCTTGAAAACTATACCTATATGTAGATTACATGTTAATTGTCTTGAAAACTACACCTATATGTAGATTACATATTAATTTTCTTGAAAACTACACATCAGGTCACACATCATCACATGTACAATGTATTTATGTAATACAAGTCTGGAATTTATTTACTATTTTTTTTCATATTTCTCAATTAATTCTGTAAATATTTGGCTTTGTTCATTACGAAATGAGTCTAAATTCTCTGGCCTTCCTTTTGTGTAAGTGTAGTTTTCAAGGAAATTAACATGTAATCTACATATTTATGAACACAACAAAGTGTTTTAATCTACTTTCAACCCCCAAAAACAATTAATAATTCTCATCAACTAACATTTTATCTATTGGATCAACAAATTTTAATATATAACAAAATTAAGATAGCAATTTAACATCCACATAAAAAATCTGTCATGCTATATATACAATTAAAATCTAGAAGAAATCAAGTATGGAAGACATTTTCTTTGAAGATAACAATCTGAACCTTGCATGCAATTGTTAATATCATCTTCAATGATCAGTATAAAATCTTAATAATGGATCAGTTTCTCATGCAAACATTTTCTGGTCCACTTTAATATGACGTAGAATGCAAGTACTCCGGTTTCCTCCACCAATAAAACTGACCGCCAGGATATAACTGAAATATTGTTGAAAGTGGCGTTAAACACCATAACCCCTAACTCTAACTCATAAAATCAATAACATCCAAGTTGTTAGTGTTACAAGGCATAAACTTTATTTTGTTGACATTTTTCATCACTACCAAGAAGTTTATTCCTTACAACAACTTGGATGCTGCAGTCTTTTAAAGATAACCTAAGATGACTGCTTAAGACAACCACAGCATATAGAATCAATATAAATATATAATATGCCAAAATGTTTCATGTACAGGGTCTAAACAAAGGTTCTTATTTGTATAAGTAACTATATCTTGGCATGCTTGGATATGTCCTATGTAAAGCAGTATTTGAGTACATAATATAGCCACAGTGCAGATTATTATACCAAACAAGAGGTTCACACGAGTCTGTGTCACTCACTTGGTAGATAATATTTATAATGTGTATAAAGCTTTTTAATCATAATATCATAGGTTCTATGTTCAAACGTTGTTCAGCTATTGGCAGCCATCATGGATTTCCAATCGACGAAGAAAAACTTTTTCTTTTTTGAAATTTCAACCAATCAAAATAAATAATGCTGAATTTCAAAATGAAACTTAAATCACAAATAATGTTGATGACTATCCAAGTAACAGTGATTACAATCTTACATGGACCTTTGTGAGCTGAAAAATACTCTTACCACTACTATTGCTAGTTTTACTAGAAGGTCGACTGCTTATATGAGATCGCTGGAATTTCTCAGTAGCTTCCCTTTGCTCTTCTCTGCGCTTGGATAAAATATTTTGCCTTCTTTTTTCTTCTCTTTGTGCTTCTAGTTTTCGTTTGACGGCTTGAGCTCTGAAAAAAAAGAACAATTCTATTTTCAGCTTCATGAACCTGAATCTTGTGAAGTTCATAATTGTAACACTACAAACTGTGTTTTTTTCACTTACATGTATCATGAACTGGTTTTTCATTTTATGATCACATCAACCTTTACTTACTAAAAATAAGAAAGTCTGTAATGCAACTGAAACTGCATGGTGAGTAAACCTCAGCTGATCATGCTCACATTACTCTCCACTCATCATGGTGAGTAAACCTCAGCTGATCATGCTCACATTACTCTCCACTCATCATGGTCAGTAAACCTCAGCTGATCATGCTCGCATTACTCTCCACTCATCATGGTCAGTAAACCTCAGCTGATCATGCTCACATTACTCTCCACTCATCATGGTGAGTAAACCTCAGCTGATCATGCTCACATTACTCTCCACTCATCATGGTCAGTAAACCTCAGCTGATCATGCTCACATTACTCTCCACTCATCATGGTCAGTAAACCTCAGCTGATCATGCTCGCATTACTCTCCACTCATCATGGTGAGTAAACCTCAGCTGATCATGCTCACATTACTCTCCACTCATCATGGTGAGTAAACCTCAGCTGATCATGCTCACATTACTCTCCACTCATCATGGTGAGTAAACCTCAGCTGATCATGCTCACATTACTCTCCACTCATCATGGTCAGTAAACCTCAGCTGATCATGCTCACATTACTCTCCACTCATCATGGTCAGTAAACCTCAGCTGATCATGCTCACATTACTCTCCACTCATCATGGTCAGTAAACCTCAGCTGATCATGCTCACATTACTCTCCACTCATCATGGTCAGTAAACCTCAGCTGATCATGCTCACATTACTCTCCACTCATCATGGTCAGTAAACCTCAGCTGATCATGCTCACATTACTCTCCACTCATCATGGTCAGTAAACCTCAGCTGATCATGCTCACATTACTCTCCACTCATCATGGTCAGTAAACCTCAGCTGATCATGCTCACATTACTCTCCACTCATCATGGTCAGTAAACCTCAGCTGATCATGCTCACATTACTCTCCACTCAACATGGTCAGTAAACCTCAGCTGATCATGCTCACATTACTCTCCACTCATCATGGTCAGTAAACCTCAGCTGATCATGCTCACATTACTCTCCACTCATCATGGTCAGTAAACCTCAGCTGATCATGCTCGCATTACTCTCCACTCATCATGGTGAGTAAACCTCAGCTGATCATGCTCACATTACTCTCCACTCATCATGGTCAGTAAACCTCAGCTGATCATGCTCACATTACTCTCCACTCAACATGGTCAGTAAATCTCAGCTGATCATGCTCACATTACTCTCCACTCATCATGGTGAGTAAACCTCAGCTGATCATGCTCACATTACTCTCCACTCATCATGGTCAGTAAACCTCAGCTGATCATGCTCACATTACTCTCCACTCATCATGGTGAGTAAACCTCAGCTGATCATGCTCACATTACTCTCCACTCATCATGGTCAGTAAACCTCAGCTGATCATGCTCACATTACTCTCCACTCAACATGGTCAGTAAACCTCAGCTGATCATGCTCACATTACTCTCCACTCATCATGGTCAGTAAACCTCAGCTGATCATGCTCACATTACTCTCCACTCATCATGGTCAGTAAACCTCAGCTGATCATGCTCACATTACTCTCCACTCATCATGGTGAGTAAACCTCAGCTGATCATGCTCACATTACTCTCCACTCATCATGGTGAGTAAACCTCAGCTGATCATGCTCACATTACTCTCCACTCAACATGGTCAGTAAACCTCAGCTGATCATGCTCACATTACTCTCCACTCATCACAGACCTACAGGTGAAGTGGAGAGTAATTGGAGCTCCTGGTTATGTTATGAGTGGAAAGTAATCTGAGCGTGATCAGCCGTGGGTTACCAATGATGTGAAAATCATACAAGTTAGTTAAAATGTACTGATGCATTATATATACCGATAATAGTTTTTACAACAAAATGTGTGTTGACTGTCAATTTTGCCTTATATAATGCAAATTCAAATAATTTTTACTATGAGTTTTATCCAAGGAATGACTTATCACAGTTTGAAATAAACTGTATACATGTAAAAGAAAGTCATCTGATTTAAATGTTGGAAGAATTACCACTCACAGGATAAGATAAGGCATCACACAAATCCCCCACTTCTACATCCCATCATTAATAATGACTCTAGACCATGACATTTGCAGAATATACAATGTAGTACAAACAAGTCATTTCAAAGGATTACACAGAGGCAATGTGTGGGCCCCATCATTCACAGTAACACAAAACCATAACATCTGCAGATAATAATGCAATACAAAATATTACACATAAGTAACCCCCACTGCAGTTACTCCTACCCCCCTTTTTCCCATCATTGACAATAACAGCACATCTTGATATTTGCAGATAATAATGCAATTCGATTAGTTTACATATAGGTAATCCCCCATCCCCCCACCCATTTTCCCCATCATTGACAGTATCACTAAACCATGACAGTTACAAATTATAAGATAACTCAAAGGATGACTCATAGATATATATATGTATATAGGTATTTGAAAAATAAAATAAAAAATGAAATGAACTTCCAAGTTGCCATCACCCACATATGGTTGATTAATTTGATCTTTTATCTCTAGCAATATAAATATAATAATTCTAAGCAACATAACTATGGCCATCTTAAACAAACAGTTCATTTCTCTGTTGTTATAGTATTTACCTTTATAAAAGACTTCCTTACTAAACTACCGTGGAATACACATACCCTGGTCCTAATTAACTTACATTGAAATAGGTACAAGATCGAGTGACAAATCTTAAGTATTCTAAGTACACTTCAAGGCTTGATTTAGATTAAAGGCGTTACCTGTGTCAGCATATTAATAAAGTTGTCTTATCATATATACATGTATGTACAACACTGCAGATGAGAACATATTCCATTTATATAATAGACATGAAATATGATTTTAGATATAAGGACATTTAAAATGTTTGATAATAACAGATACTTAATAAAGTATGAGTAAACATTCTCATTGGTTCACATCTATTTATACAGACTTATTTATACAGACTTAAGATATGTTTAATTATTCTCTGTTAAGGTTGTACATGCATTTGGGTGATTTTCAAAAAAATGAAGACTTTGTGTGACATAGAGGGTGAAATTTCAAATTGGACAAATTGACATAATTTTGGTCGTAAAATAATGTCAATATGATATATTTTTCAGATTCAGTTGCTCAGTGCAATATATAAAGACAAAAAAAAATATTCAACTTTTATTAGCAACAAAGTGTTAAAATGATAACAAATACAGACTTACTTCCTCAGAGGTATCATTTTCTTTTGGGTATGGTAAAAGACCTAAATGTACTTCCATTTGATAATGATATGAAATAGGCACATTTTGGTACCAAACTTTGTATATATCATGAGAAAACAGTTTCAGTATATCAAAAAAACACTATTTTTACTGTGTATTTTAAAAAATCTGGTAATTAAAGTTTTCATACAAGCATAAAAAATATGATCTAATGAGGCTTAATAGGTGTAAATCAATTATTTATATATGCCTAATAAATATAACAAAAGTTAAGTTAAGTTGATCATTGGTGGTATAAACTCAAGGTAACCAAATGAAAATACTGTCCATTTTTTTATGTTTTGCCACACTCCTGACACATTTTTCTAAAAGATAAATACACCAAATATCAAGCTAAATGCAATCATTGTTGGTCACAATAACTTTTTTAAGTAGTAGTACATAATCTATTTTGACTGAAAAAAAGGTTTCCCTTGAATATATTTCATTTTTGCATTGTTATGATGTTATTTCAATCATATTTTATCATATTCTAAGTAATACTATCATAATTATAAAAAATGACAACTCAATTTTCTACCATTTATACATCTTTTCAAGAGTATAGTGCTTATTGAGAATTAAATAATTCCCCGAGACAATTACAAGCAGTTTTATGGAGGCTATATGCTAACAAAATAATCTATTTCTTAAATAAAATTGTCACACTCCTGACTCCCTCTCGAAAATAAACCTGTCGAGCTGAAAATAATATAACCAACTTATTCTTTCCAAACTAAAAGTTATATTTCTTACAGTTAACAGTAAATATTAAAAGAAGATTCAAAATTATGTTTTGGCTTTTTCTAATGATTAATTTATCTCATCAAAAATGGTTAAAATGGATTTGAAATTTATTAAAACTAGTAATAGATCATCTTTTCTTAGTATAAAATTACTTTTTAGTGGTTTTCAAATTAGTTTCCCCATGTTTCTCAATAATTTACTCTACAAAAAAACTTCCTACTGCAATTGCAATCGACATTTAATGTTTTTATGTCAGGAGTGTGACATATTACTGTTGAATGAAAAATTATTAATAAATTTTCAAAAATGCTATATCAAAAGAATGAAAATGTTTTATGAAAGGCAAGATATATTAAAGTATGTATTCTGTTTATCTAAAGCAACATACATCAATTTTTCATTTAGAAAAAAAATCCATATTTTGACATGTTTTAAGAAAATATAACCCTTTATCATCACTTATTATGAGAAAGGTGTCTTGCAATATACAAAAATACTATAATTATTACTTATTGTTTATATGTAATTAAATTGAAAACATTGTGGAAGTTTGTAGAAGCATGGTTTATTATTTTTTTTATTTAAAAGATATGCCTATTAAAAGTGTCACACTCCTGACATTAGTTATTTTGATTTCCTAGCTATGATATGTCATATATCAGAGCTATTTCCAACTTTTTTCTTTGATTGGGTCTGCAGCTTTTGGAAAATAAAGAAAATTGTGAACTATTAAAGCATACAACATAGTACTATACAACTAATATACAATGTCACACTTCTGACATTTTTTGTGTCTCTCCTTATGCAAGCCCAATTTTACAACTATCATATTCATCCAGTCTAATACTACTAAATTATTATAACTAATGTTTTTTAACAACATATTTTTACTTTTCTGAACTAATTAGTCTCAACAATGAAAAACTATTAAGGTTTGATTTGACATTTGTACAATTTTCCAAGTTAAATTTATTCATGTACACTAATTTAAAAAATGGAATAATTTTTTGTTGCAAAATCATAGGGTCACAAAACATCTAGATATTTGAAGTAAAATGGTACGAAATTATAGAATACCATCTTTCTTTAATATATTTTTTATTTAATTTTTTTTATCATCAAGGTAAGTTAAGGCAATTTAAAGTTTGTCACGCTAAAACGTCACACTCCTGACAAATTTGACCAGTTTTTAGAGGATAACTTTTTAACCGGAAGAGCAATCTCCATGACACTTTGCATGAAGATAACTGTTACCATTGTGCTTGTTTTAAGATATTTACCTTTCTTTCATATCATTTAATATTCAAATTATTCTCTGAAAATGAAAAGTCTTCATTTTTTTGAAAATCACCCATTTAAGATTTGATAAAAATTTAAAAAAGATACATGCATGTACATGTACATTATTAACCTGGGTCCTCAATGCAGTCTGTGTTAAACTTTAGACCACTATAGGATTTGCACCCTTTATACTCTGGATTCCAAATGCAGCCCATGTTAAACTTTAGACCCAAAGGGATTGGAACCTATAGAATCTGGGTTCCACAATGCAGCCCATGTTAAACTTTGGATCACAGATTTTGTACCCCATGGACTGAATTCACCAGTACAGCTTGTGTTAAATTTTGGATCCCAGTGATTGGACCCCATATACAGTTCTAGAAATAAAAATTTGAATTTACTGGTCCGAATCAAATTCTTGAATTTATCTTTATATACAAACAATGTAGTTCTAAATAAAAACTGAAAAATTAACTGGGTTCACACAAAGGTTTACTGGTCTTGGGTCGGTGCTCATCATGAGGACTGCATATACATGTACTCTGGTTTTCCAATGCTCTATATATAGCTATATTAAACTTTGGACCCACATGACTTAGACCCAATAAAATATGGGAATAAAATATGCAGCAGTTTTTTTTAATGTTTACAGTTATGAATCTTACAGATTGTATTATTAAATATATTTTCCCATTACAGTTTGCTAAATTTTGGACTCCAATAAGTAGAATATCATGGACCCTAGGGTACTTATTTGAAAAATTTTAATCTGTATATTTGGATGTCAAATATTGTAGCATCCCAATGAAGATTTAGATTCTCCATGTTTTAGGATTATCACTGGTATTGTTCATACATTTATTTGGCACAAAAATGTAACGATAAAAAATTAACAAAATTGGAAAGAATTACACAAAAATGCTTTGGCACATAAAATAAAAACTATAATTTTTTTTTTATCAAAATTGGAAAGAAATACACAAAAAATGTTATTTTTGTTATTGAATTTTGCATGTGAAGTCATACATATTTCCTATTGTTTAAGATTCATATTATACTGGTATTTACATGGTGGAATATAAAATGCCAGCTAATTAACCAGGAAAGTTACTCTTTTTTTTCATAGATATCAGTTTTTTTTTCCATATGTACATTGTATGCAGACAAATGAATTCAAAAAGTTTTAAATAATTAAAGCTGTTGTATAAATGAAGCATTATAAAGACTGATCTTTCTGCACAAACAATTGCAAATTGGCAAGGATTACTAAATGGCTTATTGTTAAACCGTCCAACAAGAAGTGTTTAAAAAGTTACAATAAATGAAGTAATTCCTTATATTAATGTAATACAGGTCAATAAAGAGTGCACTTATAGTGGTCAAAATACAGGTATCATGCATGCAAGAATATGCATAGTTACATGTAGTATACATATGTATGCAAGAATACACATAGTTACATGTAGAATACATATGTATGCAAGAATACACATAGTTACATGTAGAATACATATGCATTATATCACAAAGTTTTATTGCACCCAACTATTGAGCACATGATCAAGCAAGTTTTCTTTATTGTACGTCATTAATATCAAATTACAGAAAATGGTAATTACAACAATAGTTGAAATGGTTTCTTATGTATGTCTGCACATTAAAAATTACAAATTAAATGTACTGTTTGTGATTATAATAATTTTTAAACAAATTATCTCCAATGCAGACATATTTGAAGTTTTATAATTCTTTACCAAATGTTCTAGAGACCTATATAAATGATAATAAGCCATATACATATCTTAGAATAATATTCTAGTAAAATTTTGATACATGGTACATGTACAATTACTACATGTACCATACTTGCCAACCCTACCGATTTATGCGGGGAGACTACCAATTTTTAATCTGTTCTACTGCCTACCGATTTTGAATAATATTCTACCGGTTTTGTAAAACATTACTGCTAAAAAAATTATACATTAAAAATCATGACAATCTGTACAAAATATTTTTACCGACCTAAAAATAAACATGAAGTCCCATTTAAAACTGGTCTCCAAATTGTACAATAGACATATATTGTGATATAAAATGACAGAAACTGTATGGTAGTTTTTCAACCCCAAATGTTCTCAAGAGTGCACCATTTTGCATCTATTCAACAAAAAATATCCAGACCCCCCCCCCCCTACCACTTTTGGAACAATAAGGGTTGGCATGTATGCATGTACACTAGTTGTTATTTTAATATTATCCTCTTCTAAATATTGACCACACATTTCTTTCAGAAAATCATCACTTTTATGATGCTGTTTCCATCAACATTATACGTCGGTAAAATATTATTTCCTTTTTAATACTTCAACAGACAATATTTCATAATGCCATTTTGTTTACTACCATGGAAATCATCTAAAATGGACATGACTGGTTTTTGTCTGAACAGCTTTAATTTCTATTTATGGAATGGTTCTTTTGAATATAAACAGTTTGGACAAGCAAAGAAAAAAAACCTAATGTATGGGGTTTTTCTTCACAAAAACATTTTAAATTTTTTAAGAGCACAAAAATCAAAAACAGATAAAATATGTCTGATTTAATTAAATTAGCAAAATAATACATGTGCTAACAGATACAAATGAAATTATTTAAACAATTAAAAAGAAAACAATATTACCTTAAAATATGACTAGAATATTCCGGTAGTTTTTCTATATATCCTACACTTTTAATTAGGTTTGTTAGATTATGTGGTAAAGGAACGGTAGACTCCGTCATACTCAGATGCATTCTTAATCTCTGATCATGTCTTTCCATCATTTCATTCATACACTTTGGAAACCTGATTTTCACAAATCCGTTGGAATTCATTTTGACTATATATATAGGAAACCACAGATTTGCCAGAGACGATACTTAAAGTTTAAATTTTATATCTATCTGAGAAATAACGGTTACTATAATGTATAATGTCCATAATGTTCCTCTAACACTGTATAAACATACTGTACTTCTTTAAATATAACACTGTAAATTTGTCACTTTCAATTAAGCTAATCCCAGCATGCATCAAAATATCACAGTGGTAATCGGTACAGAAAATTGTTATCTAAAAATGTCTGATTTGACATTAAATTGTGTTCTTTTTAAAACAAGAAGACAATGTCAGTACATTTGTACAAGCAAACAAGTGTTACTTCACCCCATATATCAGCCATAATGACAGGATTATCATTTTTAATCTCCACGACTCAAATTTCTTAAGTTTAATTTACTATTTAAATTAGCAATTTATTAAGACTTGATAATCTTCTCTATGTATTAACTGGTAAAAAATCAATTAATCCTCGTGATTTTGACAGCTAATAAAAGTATATGCAGACAACCCGTCATCACATAATGTATTTCACTACCTTGCTTTCCTTGGAAACTTTTAAGGACTGCGGTATTCCTAAACACACATAACGGTACATCATAAAAACAAGAAGAGTTTAAATCCATCCTCGTCCTCGTAACAATGATCACGATTCATCCATTCATTTTTTTTTATTATCGTCAACTTTAAAGTGATTTCTTTATATGAATATAATTCCTGTTCATATGATTTCTATAGCTATATGTATAATAAATTTGCTAACTTCATATTTCATTATTTGTGTAAAATGTCCTATTATCTACATTGAATCTACCTTTTATACAGTTTAATAAAGACTTGTAAAGAGGAGCCTTTCTGCATGTCTTATGATCCAGTATAGAGAAATATGTCAACCTTATTGATCAAAAGACTTGATTTGAAATGTAACAATGTGTTGAAATGTTATTAATTAAACGATTTTAAAATTTTATTTTCACAATATAATAATCAACAAAATGATGGCCTATTGAATAATTAATAGAATTTTTTTGTATCAACATGTTTTGTTGAAAATAATAAAAAAATTTCATCAGAGATGAATTTATTAAACTCAATATTGTTTTCATATTCATAAACCCAAGAGATTAATGTTATTGAATTTGGGTATATGATAACAATATGTCTATCAAAGTTATTTTTCTTTCAAATTCACGACAATACATGTACCTGTGAAATAGTTTTAAATAAAAAATAAACTTGCAATTCATCAAATTTGTTCCCTGGTGTTTATCAAATGCTGTATCATTCCAGAGATTACTTACAGGTAAGTATTTTTTAAACTTAGACATAATTTTAAGTCGTCAGAGCTGCTGAAAACTATTTATTGTCTGTCAGACCTTCAACCTGTGTCAGACCCTTCAAATTTTTGCCAGATCCACATCTTTACCTTAACCCCAGTTTTGGGGCCAGCCGTAAACTCAATTGGCCATGCACTGGGCGCAGCCATTTTGATTTGTGGACGAAGATGGAAGTTTAGTTACATTCTCAGCTCGTCCCATAATTATTCGTCCTCAGAACTAAATTCAGAAATCCGAACAATTTGGAACGATCGTGATAATGAACTCATTTCGTACTTTCAACAGAAGAAGATATTTAATAATTCAACAACAACAAAAGTAAAAGACATCAGTCGACAATGGCCATATATTGATTAGGGCCGAAAACACTGTAATTGGACATGCGCAGTTACTACATTTTGGACTGGTTCCAAGAATCAGATTTACTTCCGCTTATTTAAAACGCAGTTGAAGGAAACATTTTTTTAACAGTCAACATGTAAACAAAAGTGTGAAAAATTCATACCGAACATCGGGTCTGACAAGATTTCATGGTGTACCAGACATCAGGTTTGACATGATTGCATGGTTTACCGGACCGAGGCGCTTTCTGTCGGTCGGGTCCAACTATTTTCTGCAGCTCAGAGTCATGGTGGCCATCTTGAAATTTTTGTGATCAATGTTGATGCTTCATTTTTGGTACATTTTTAGGAAAAATGTATTTAAACCAAATTATATATAATACAACATTAACACTAAAATTGGAATAAAATTGTAAAATGGCAACTACAATTATTATTATTTTTAATTATATTGTTCTTCTAGAAAAACATATCTACCCCAAAAAGTAAAGAAGTTTGCCTCTATTACACTAGTTCTAATAATAAAACCCTAAATGCTCGATTACTCGCAAGGGTTATAACGGGATGCCATTACACGTAATGGAGCAGCCGCCGAGATTTTTTACGCTCGCTTACAGAGTTTCTGACGCCTGCATTTATCAATAATAAGACATAACCTTTCCTTTTGTCCATTATATAACAAGTTTTTATCACCTACCAGTATTTTAGAATGTAATTCCCACAAAATAAAAATCCATGTCTCTGAACATTTTGAATTTCGTCATTTCTGGCCTCACTATTTGGATGTCGATACCATATTTGGCGATTTGAGGCGTGAATGTTTACATCAGCGTGTAGTAAGAAATACCATATTTAGAAAAGCTCCGCCTTCCGTAGTTTCCGGTTATGGAAAACGATCGATAAATTTGAACAAGGTTGTTGCTACTTTTGAAAAGCATATATTTCTCAGCCAAACCGATTTAACAAGGACTGGGATCATCAGTAATAGTTATAATGAAATGTTTGAAGCGTAAATAGTGAGTTTTTATGTTTCAACTGAAACTTTTATTTTGCTCCATTGTGACGAATGGGACCGCGTTGTAGCTCTGCCGAGACACAAGTTTGTCACAGGAGCTACATTATTGCAGCTACTATTACACCTCCTCTACATTCCTACCAATTTCTGTATTACATCATTACAGTTCAAAATTATTAGACAAATTTCCCATCATTGCAAAACTTTTTTTAAATACATGTGATCAACAAATAGGGAGCAGACACAACACAAGACTATACAGACTTTTGAGTTTGCACTAAATCATCATATATTTATATATAGCATCAGTTGTGTAATGGTTTTCGTGTTTTCCTTGAGTGAGGTACCGGTATATTGTGGGTTTGAGCCCCGATCTGGTCAAACTAAAGATTACAAAATTGGTATTTGCTGTTTCTCTGCTAAGTACGCAGAAATAAGTAGTAAGAATGGTTGGCTTGTAATCAAGTTAATTTGTCTACGCATTAGGACTGTAATTTCAGTGAGCTAGCACACCATAAAGCTCCAACTAAGCATGATGCTCTAACACAGAGTGGACATAATCATGCTCCCATCTTGCTCGTGTCATACTCACTTTCTCCTTCTGTTAGTTTCGTGTTGTAATGTTTTAGCTTTAGCCATGCACGTATCTTGCTCATGTCATACTTACTTTCTCCTTTGGTTAGTTTCGTGTTGTAATGTTTTAGCTTTCACTATCATGTCATACTTACTTTCTCCTACGATTAGTTTCTTGTTGTAATTTTTTAGCTTTACTTATGCCCCCCAATCTTGCTTGTGTCATACTTACTTTCTCTCTCAGTTAGTTTCATGTTGTAATGTTTTAGCTTTAGCTATGCCCCCCATCTTGCTCGTGTCATGTTTACTTTCTCTCTCAGTTAGTTTCATGTTGTAATGTTTTAGCTTTAGCTATGCCCCCCATCTTGCTCGTGTCATGTTTACTTTCTCTCTCAGTTAGTTTCATGTTGTAATGTTTTAGCTTTAGCTATGCCCCCCATCTTGATCGTGTCATGTTTACTTTCTCTCTCAGTTAGTTTCATGTTGTAATGTTTTAGCTTTAGCTATGCCCCCCATCTTGCTCGTGTCATGTTTACTTTCTCTCTCAGTTAGTTTCATGTTGTAATGTTTTAGCTTTAGCTATGCCTCCCATCTTGCTCGTGTCATACTTACTTTCTCCTACGGTTAGTGTCTTGTTGTAATTTTTTAGCTTTGGCTATGGCATCGTCTTGATCATTGACAGCCATCTGCTTCAGATGTTCCACCTGTTGTTGTTCCATGTGTTTGTAGGTCTTACTGAAGTCTAGTTAAGGAATTACAGTAATATATTACATGTCCATAGTAACTAATGGATTATTGGTGATTAATACAACTTTCAATAACATTATGACAGTCAGTTCTAGAACTATTGAATAAATTTGATTATCAAGAGACTAATTGCATACATGTAAATACTATTTATATATACAATGATACAAAGAGGATGAGACATATGATACCATAGCAGCCACAGAACAATTGACTCCTGTGTAATGAGTTTGCTCTACCCATCCCCAAGTGTAGAAAACATAACTTAAGAGATCTCCTTTAGTTCAGTAGGTACATGTATATGTATACAATGCATAGGTATATGTAGAGCATACTCGTTACATAGAATTCAAAGTCTATTGTTCTGTGGCTACATAAGTATCAGAGTGGAGATCTCTATGATCCATTACCTCAGTTGATTGAACATTTGACATACAAAAATGCAATGTACATGTACAATACAAAAGGTTCTGGGGTTAATAATCCAACCTAGGAAATTACAATTTTTCGAAGATAAAATAAAATACTGTATTATTAACTTATAGTACATATTTTTCATATGCTATATTTTTAACTGATTACAAGAAAATTTTAAAAATAGCCGGCAGAGTGAAACAGTTGACTGTTCCCCTACTTCCGGATCCGAACTGTTCCATGCCCGAGAACGATGCGCAGTGCGTCATTCCTGTCAAATGCTGTATTTCTTTCAAAACAATGTTGTGCCCCAATTTTTTAATGGTATCAGGCCTCAACATTAACGTTTGTTCGATACCAGTGAAAACTGACTTCGGACAAGTAGATCTTGTATTACGGTTGTCCGACGGGACAAGTGAAAAAATCAGATTCCCAAACGTGCCGGTACGACGGACAAATCTATTTTCACTGGTATAAAATACTGGGTTTGTTGTATAAAAGAGCCCTGTTTGATCTTCAATTTGTCCATAATTTATTTTGATTAAAACTAAAGTGAAATGCCAGATCAAAACTCTTTTATTGTATCATTTATCGTTCCTCCATGCTTTGATGAAGTTCAAGGACATTGACAAAATTAAAGTCGCAATCTCAGAAACGCTTTAATGAACGGAAATATAAATATTTGAAATATAAGAACAAGAATCACTCCGGAACGGACACGTAAAAATTATCGGATATCAATTTGGCGCCAAATTTAAACTTGTCTTTTGTGCAAAATACAATAGAGGACTTGATTTAGGCTTTTGGGAAATATTGAAACCTTTGAAATGGACAAATATTACAAGCTTTTTCCTGATCTGGTTGAAAAGATCCACTAAAATTTTTATTTCTCTGTGAATTTAAATAAAATACTTTGCTTTATTTACATCACAGGCACTTGTTTCTGGTAAAAAAAAATATACCTACAAAACGATAGATACTGGTATATGTAGTATCTAGGTATATTCTTTTTACCAGAAACAAGGATTTATATAACACAAAGATGAGTTATTACAATTTGTGTGGTATTGGATCACAACACAGTAATATGTCAAAAGGAAAAGGGGGGGGGGGGGTACCTATAAAAATCACTGGTACATGTATGCAAGACTCCAATCAAGGTAGACAGAAATAAAAATGTGACATTGAATATATGTCCTTAAGGTAGTTATGAATAAAAAAAACCCAGAACAAATCAGTTCAGGCAGCTTTAACTATTTACTAAATTTTGGCAGGGTAACGTCAGAGGGGTCGTGAAACAATGTTTCGATTAATCGCAATTGACTTCTCTCAGAAGTCTCCCCACTTCTCCATGTGAGCTCTCTGAAAGAGAAGTCACTTCTCCCTCTAATTTGAAAGTAGTGGGAGCCCTGGATAATTATTCTCTAGTTTTTGTAATTTTTAATAATTTTTTCGGACAACTAAAAGATTGAGTCGGACAAGTACTTTTTTTAGTTGTCCGAAGGGACAAGTTGAAAAATATGTTAATGTAGAGGCCTAGGTATGGTTTGCTGACATTATCATCTTCAGTGGATTTGTGGTTATGTGCATGTATATAAGATAATAAAACAGTTATTTCATGCCTGTTCAGGGAACAGTAAAAACTATTGTCCCTCGGTGCTGGAGATGACTTGGGAACTGTTGCCTTCGGCCTCAGGCAACAACTTGTGAACTGTTGCCTTCGGCCTGAGGCAACGACTTAGGAACTGTTGCCTTCGGCCTCAGGCAACAGTTCTCAAGTCATCTCCAGCACCTCGGGTCAATAGTTTTGACTGTTCCCTGAACAGGCATGAAATAACTGTATACTGTTACACATTAAATAACAATAAACAGGATAAAAAGTAAAAAAAGTTAATAAAACTTACCCAGTTGATCAACTTCTGAATTTTTCATGAGAAAGAATGCACAAAACTAATTTGAATATTAATTCCATAATTAAAAGTTGTTTGTTATCCTTGTTATGAAGAAAATATAAATTTATTATGCTGTCAAAAAATTATTGACATTAATTAATCAATTAAAATAATAATTACTGTAAGTAACAAAACAAAAATCAAACTGTAAAATATTAAATAAAATATTTCTTAATTTAACCAACATACACAGATACATGTATTTGAAAATATTATATCAAATTCAATAAAAATAAATTCTAAAGCCCAGTATTATATCCATATCAATATAGTATATTGACCTTATAAAAATGGTATTAAAAACTTGTTTGTGACATAAACAGTTTTGAGATAATTTAATTCATGCAACAAACAGACAAAAACAGTTTTCAGATACAATAATTAAATTCATGCAACAAACATTTATCTTATCTATACATTGTACTGTAAACATAATCTTATATGCAGGTTCATGTTAAATACATGGCACATGCTGTTAATATAGATGACGACACATCTATCAAATTGAAAAAGAAACAGTAAATTATAAGAATTAAACTTATATAAGATATCACATAACTGGTATATATTTGAGAATTTGGGCTTTTGTGTGCTTAATATAAATATTATATTTATATATACATGTCTGAAAATTAAACCCAGCAGTGTTCGAATTTTGAACTGACAATTTTTTTTCTCCCGACAGGATTCGAACTCACACAATTGATACACTGCAGCACACTTAATTGCTTATCCTTATGTCCAGTGCCTTAAACCACTCTATCACATTGACAATATATAAGTTAATCCGAATTTATTTCGCATGGAAAAAAATATCTGGCTCTGGGAAAAACATGAGGTGGGTAAAGCAGCGAAAAAAACAGCTGCTGTATTATTTGATTGTATACAAATAGATGTTTCATGTCAAGGTTAGGGGTTAGGGTTGTGGTGTTTAAACAACTTTCAACAATATTTCAGTTATATTGTGGCAGTCAGTTTTATTGGTGGAAGAAACCGGAGTACCCAGAGAAAACCACTGACCTGTCACAAGTCACTGACAAACTGGATAACATAATGATGTATCGAGTACACCTCGTCTGAACAGGATTCGAACTCACAACGTTAGTAGTAATATAGCACTGATTGCATAGGTAGTAGTAAATCCAACTACCATACTATCACGACCACGACAGTCCCTCATGTCCAGGTAAACAGCACTATAATGAATGGACTGGTATAGATATGTGCCAAGGTTATTTAAACTAGGTCTAGAGGCTCAGGTGAGCCTGTATCACTCACCTGACATAAATAAGCCCTCTTAAGAATGTCTGCATGCCGAATACATCTAAGTTTTACTATTCAAATCCCATAGGGTTCTACAATGTATGTTAAAACTATATGTCTGCTCATGGCAGCCATCTTGGATGGAGGTCGTGGTCACCGGACACAGTTTTGAAAGTATACTACCCAAGGACCATCCATGCCATGTTTGCTTTAAATTGGCTGACTGGTTTCAGATCTAGAGGAGAAGACTTTTAAAAAATGTTAAAACTATGTCTGCTGACAGTGGCCATTTTGGACCGAGATCAGGGTCACTGAACACATTTTTGGCAGTTGACCACCTAAGGACAATCGATGACATGTTTGCTATATTGGCTGACTGGTTTCAGAGGAGAAGATTTTAAAACATTTTTCTCCCATAAGGTCCTATGTTAAAACTATGTCTGCTGAAGGTGGCCATCTTGGATGGAGGTCAGGGTCACCGGACACAATTTTGAAAATTGACCACTTAAGGACCATCCATGCCATGTTTGCTTTAAATTGACTTACTGGTTTCAGAGGAGAAGATTTTTAAGCATTTTTCCCATAGGGTCCTATGTTAAAACTATGTCTGCTGACGGCAGCCATCTTGGATGGAGGTTGGGGTCACAGGACATAATTTTGAAAGTTGACCACCTAAGGACCATTCATGCCATGTTTGCTTTAAATTGACTTGCTGGTTTCAGAGGAGAACACTTTTAAACATTTTTTCCATAGGGTCCTACATGTATGTTAAAACTAAGTCGAGTCATGGTGGCCATCTTGAATTTCAGATCAGCAAACGATTCACAAGTTTAGTACAGGACCACCCAATGATCATTCCTGCAAAGTCACAATTCAATTGGCTTGGTGGTTTCTGACAAGAAGATTTTTTTAAATTTCAGCCAATCAGAACACGTTATTGGACCTGGCAGCCATGTTGAATTTCCGATCTACACCAAAAACACAAATCTGGTAGAGGACCATCCAATGAACATTTCTGGCAAGTTTGGTTGAAATCTGTTCAGTGGTTTCAGAGAAGAAGAGTTAAATGTGAAAAGCTAACGGACAGACGGACGACGGACGCTTAGGTGAGCTAAAAACAGATAATTTATGCATTTATGTTTAATAATTTGAATTATAACAAAATCTGAATTAAAAAATCCAAGCATGACAATATTTGAAAAGCTATTATAGTCTGTTTGGTGACTCTGAAAATAGGGGAAAAAATTATTTAAAAATCAGGGATTTGCTTTCTATTGTTCTTTTTAACATTTTAGGCACACATTATTCAATACATATCTGAGAAAAAGTTGTCAAAGAAATAATTCAAATAATAAAAAAAATCTCCATAGGGCCCAATACTAATTTTATCAGATTGTAAGTAAAGGAGGCTGCCATTATAATGAACAGCCTTACCTGTTCTTTCCTGTCTGTTGTTATGCTAATTTCAGTCACATGGGAATGCCATATTAGGCTAAAGATTCAAGATGTTTTGAATAATTGATAAACAGTTTGACCATATGATATTTGTTTGTAAACAATTAATAACTGCTGGTCACATGAGACCCTTATATGGACATGTCCCTTGTTATTCACTCATGCTGATTTATAAAAAAAATTAAATTAACACTTAAAAAAATGATACCAAAATCAAATAAATTAATTTCGTGAAAGTATAATTTATATAAATATATAAATTAAATAATATTCTTGTTTAATACTTGTTTTTTTCCAAAGATTAAACAATTCATATACAATGTTAATTTCTTATATGCAAATTAGATAAACATTTTTTTCATGATTTTCTTGCTTCAAATTATGTTATATAAAGTTTATGTATATTGTAAACAAGTAGTGAAAATGCCTGTGAAAGCTTCTGCTGAAAAAAGGGAATTAATTTTGAAAATTTACAAATATTTTGGGGCCGAAAGTAAACGAAAAGCTCCATTTTATGCATGGAATAAAGTCATTGATAGAACTGTACAAGCTCTGGACATTAGCCGTTCATTTCTGAATAAGATATTGAAAAAAGAACCTGTGGAACTTAATGAAAACTCTGTGAATAAATGCAAAGATTCCTTGGATAGTTTTGATAAAGACTTAATAAGGAGAGTAGTAGTTGGATTTTTTTCGAAAAATGAATATGTTTCAATTAGAAAATTGCGTGTCACTTTGGAGAAAAACCATTCTTTAAAATTGTCAAAATATAAACTTTGGAAAACTTTGCATGAACTTGGTTTTAGATATGCAAAAATAAATGGAAATAAAAAGGCTCTTGTTGAAAGAAAAGACCTCGTTAATAAAAGAATAAATTTTTTACGTACAATTAAGCAAAAAAGAAATCAAGGATATAGCATTGTTTACTTGGACGAAACTTGGGTTGATACCCACCATACAGCATCCCATCAGTGGACACCACCTAACCCTTCAGATGCCCGAAAAATTCCCCTTAATAAAGGACAAAGATTCGTAATTTTACATGCAGGATGTAAAACTGGTTTTTTACCTGGATGTGAATTAGTTTTTAAAACTTTAAGCACAGATGGAAGAAATTATCATTCCGAAATGAATTCCGTCATATTTAATAAATGGGTAGAAGAACAATTAGTTCCCGCACTTCCACCTAAAAGTCTTGTTGTAATGGACAATGCGTCTTACCACAGTGTAATAAAGGAAGGTACCAAAGCACCAACATCAGCTACAAGAAAGGGGGATATGCAAAAGTGGCTCAAAGACAAAAACATTCCTTTTAATGGTAAAATGAAAAAAACTGAATTATATGAAATCATTAAACTGAAGAAACCCGAACCAGTTCATAAAACAGATGAATTTTTACGTGGGAAAGGCCATGATGTTTTGCGCCTCCCCCCATACCATTGTGAATTTAACCCTATCGAAATGGTATGGGGGGATGTCAAGGGTTATGTTGGACGGGAAAATAACACTTTTAAAACTAATGATGTAAAGGACTTAATAATAAAAGGATTTAAAACCATAACCCCAGAAAAGTGGACTAACTTTTGTAATCATGTTGAAAACAAAATAGAACCACAATATTGGAAATCTGACCACATTATAGAGGAAATTCCAAAAATTATTATAAATCTAGACAGTGATAGTGACACTGATTCAGATGGGGATCATGACAGTGAGGGTGAAACTACTGATATGTACTGGTCAGAATAAACAACGTTTTCAGGTAATTTTGTTCTCTATTATTAACCTCTATGCACATAAAGGGAATGGATAGTTTGCATGTACTTTAAATGCTCCACAATCAGTTATGTAATAATGTATCATCATTATTGATTTTTACCTGAACAGGTGTAAATCTAATTTGAATATTGTCCATATTTGGTATGGCCAGTAGTAAACATCTGATGTAACATGCTAATGATGAAATCAGCTGACTTGCTGTTTGTCAATACTGACCACATGTTGCTGTTCATTTCAGTAGTATTTACTCCCATGTTTGTTACATGACAAAATGACATAATTTTACAATTAAGTCCTATGGCAAACTTTTTTATTCTTTAATGAATTTTTTTGATAAATTCACCTATAATATGTAATAATAAGTCCTTAATATAAATATAATTAAAAAGAAAATCTGACAACCCGTTGATTTTTTAGGATTTTTTTTCCCTATTTTCAGAGTCACCAAACAGACTATACCAGGTATGTGAAAAAAAATATTTTTTAAATGTATTATTGACATATACAGGTATATATTCTTTAGCTTTTATTCAAACTTGGAAAGGCATTTGACAAGTTGACAGATAATTAATATTTTAAACAATGTTACAAATAACACACCTATTTAAACAATTTGAAATGAACAATATTTTTAATTGAATGCAATCTTTTTGTTTATTTGTTTGTGTTTTCTTTTTGTGTTCTGGGCAATTTACCATTTAAAAAACAACTTTTTTATATTCTCCTAAGTACTATGTTTTTCAAATAGTCATATCAGATATCAACCATTTTTACATATACAATACTTATTTCTTTTATATTTACAGTAATTACATACCTGTATGCGTATACTGTATACTATACACTTATGAAGACAGTTCAGATTGAAGCTTAACATGCAATATAAATAGTATATAACATTCATTATGTGATAAAGTTTGCCAGTGACTTGTGGCAGATGGGTGGTTTTCTCCAGGTACTCTGTTTTCCTCCAACAATAAAACTGACAACTATATAACTGAAAAAATTGTTGAAAGTGGTGTTAAACACCATAACCCTAACCCTACATGTAATATTAAGGTTGTTTGCAGGGGATACAGGGTTATATTTCCTGCCTATTGTTCAGTATTCATGTGAAGATAAAACAACATTATTTATATATTGAGTTTATTTCAAGGTACAGTATTCTTGAAATAAAGATTTTGTATAAATTTGGTGAGAATCCATCAAAGGAATTCTAACACATGTCAAAATTCCTTTTTTTTTATTGAAAAACAAAGATTGTATAGTGGGTTTTTTTTAGTACCACTACTTTTCAAACTTAACTAAAATAGTCTGAATATTTTGTAGAAATTTGATAAGAATTCTTCAAAGAATGAATTAACTAGAGCACACACAAGCTTAAGATTATTAAAACGGGTTAACTTTCAATGTTCACCTCATATGAAAGAAATAATCAAATATTGCAAAATGTTTAAAGGATATGAAAAGGTTAAACTAAATGTCATGATAGTTTTTGTTGTTAGGGAGAAAACTCTATTCTTTTCAAACATTTAAATGTACATGTAATTCAATATTAAGAACAAAATTTAAATGATAAAAAATCAACTTGATCACACATATGATGATGTATCAATATTGTTTTGAGAAAATTGTTTGCCTGATAAAAGTCAAATGGATTGTATCCTAGTGTCCTTTATTGATAAAATTCAAACTGATTTATATACACATGTATGTGTATATATATATATATATATATATAAAAGACGGGATTTGAACTCACACCATTGATACACTGCAGCACCATTCACTTAGCCTTACGTCCAGCGCCCTGGACCACTCGACCACATCCACTCCCTAAAAAAAAAAGCTTCAATAATCGTAGTGTTACCTTTTCTCGTAAGGCAAATCTAGGGATAGACGTAAGCCATGTGTATAAGCGTGTGTAGATGGTACATATATACTTAATATTATAATTTGACAGCAATCTAACTCAGCAATTTTTAATATATTGTATAGGATATTGAAGAATTCATTATACAGTCACAGGAAATAAAGTATATTATACAAACGTCTAAGCAAGTGACAACCATACAATATATCTGTCCCACTGGATCTCAAAGTTACTTGTGATACTAGGTTAATACTAAATATTATATACGTATATTATTATGTATATACATTTTTGTATATAATAAACGAAATAAGCAAAAGTGTAATAATAACATAGTTTCAACATATTTTTACCAAACTGTTTTTTTTTTGAAAATTCTATAAAAAAAAGTTAATCAAATTTGTGCACTTTAATTAGAGGGGGTTAGGGTGTTTTAATGCCACTTTTAACAATATTTCCGTTATATCGTGGCAGTCAGTTTTATTGGTGGAGGAAACAGGAGTACCCTGAGAAAACCACCAACATGTCGCACGTCACTGGCAAACATCACATCGAGTACACCTCACAATGAGTGGCATTCAAACTCACAACTTCTTGTAGTGATAGGCACTGATTGTCCAGATACATTTTAATTGCAAATCCAACTACCATACGACGGCCCCGAAGCACGATACGAACACAGCATATCGACAAGGGAAAGTATTTTGCTTGACACAGTAATATGCTGGACCCATTGTATTTTGTACCTATGTTTTACAATTTCAGTAGTTAAATATGTCTTCTAAATGTAAGAAATTTCAGAATTTTTGCACTTTTGGACCCTTTTTCAAAGAAAATAGCTAAATTTTTATGGTCAATTCTATCTTTGACTGAAATTTTTTCACCTAATTGCCCGAATTTTCACTTGTCCGAATCCAGTTTTACTTGTCCCGGGCTTCGGCAAACTTGTGGGTTAGCGTGAAGACTGCCAATCAATAACCTATAAATTTACAGATGACCATTTTGCAATAAACTGCATTTAAAATGGGTGAACAATAAGAATTTTGGAATTTGGCTTTTGTTGGCCCCTTTCGATCAAGTTTATCTCCAAAACAATAAGATATAGAAGAAATCTGTTGACATATTACCATAAGCTCACAGTTCAATAAATTCAAAGAAAAAACCACTTCAAAATTAGATGAAAAATGAAAATTCCATATGTCTTCCAAATATGTGAAATTTCAGAATTTGAGTCCCTTTCAGAAATAAAATACCAAAATTCTTTACGACTCCAATAACCCATGAAAGTGATCATTATGCAAAAAAATGCATTAAAATTGGAAGAAAAATAAAATGGTAATAGTTACATAATCAAGCTATGCATTTTTCTGAAAGGATTTTCCTAATGAATACATTGAAAAAAAAACATCAAATTCAGAAGAAAAATAAACTCTGTGTGTACAAATAACAGAAACATCTGGAGTTAATGAAGCCAACTTGTGCATTCTGACACTCTCATGGGACCTAGTTTAAGCTTTCCAAATTGCAAATAGCCAATTTTTTGTGTGATTTGTTTTTCCAGAACATAAAAAATGAGAATTCCTTCTTATATTTTGTCTTCTTGTGTGGATTAGAGCATAGCCTAACGGCTGATTTAAACCTGTCTTAGATGTAATTAAATTTTAATATGTATACACATGTATATAATTGCTGTTATTGTAAATAAAGATTAAAGTTTTATCATGTTTATATTGGTTGTTTTTACAAACTTTCCAGGCTCCTTTATGTAGATATGAGCCATACAGTGCACTCTGTAGTGTTTCTCCTACAGAGAATGTCAGTGGGGAAATACAAATTCAGCGCCAAAATATTATTATTTTAGAAAAAAAAAACATAGCCTCGCCTAGTCCTTTCAAGTGAAACGATTGGTCCCTAAAGAAAACTTATCCTAAATCAACAACCTTGTTCTATTTAAGGGTCCTACAATGATTTGATCGATGTGCTATAAATGATCTGATTATTTTTCGTTACAATGATTTTGTTTGTACTGACACTGATCCATGACCTTGTCTATGTTCAGTCCTCCTTCCAAATGTCATTTGAAATCAAACGAGGTCATCTGTAACAATTCAGTATCACTGGTAGTAGGAAATTTAACCCCTTCAAGATCTTGAAAATTAACTGACCAAAGAAATCTAACTTTCTTTAGGAGGACGACAGGGTCCTTACAAACCAGAAGCAATAATTCTAAAAACTGGTTTATCCTGCGTTTTGTAAACAATTCAGGTACCAGTTGTATTTTTTCCAAAGATTACGTAAACGACATACAAACATAAAATTACGATTAACAAAATGAATCCATATAGGAAATAGCAGTAATTAACAATCTGGCTATTTATAACATTGACATTTGTAATTATTTCCATGTCTTTTTTTTTTAAAGTAGCCACCGAATGCCGATCATACCAACTGGCTTCTATTGAAAGCACTGAAAATAAATTTAAATATTCAATCTGCGCCAAAAACCACTAGCCCTAAGCCTCAGTATAGTAATTATATATAAAAATTGCATAAAATTTGCTTTATCAAATAAAAAATATCCGTCCGAAATGCTGTTCGGACTACATGTAGTTTGTCAAAATGTTTTTGGCACAGACTGAATATTGTTTAAATAGCCTTTATTATAAATTAAAAATTTTAATTAAGAGTTTAAAAAATAATGCATTATATTTGTAAATGACCTTTAATTGTTATGTAAACATTACAGTACTACAGTACTCTTCTTTCATCTGGATATATTTATCAGGTAACCACATCGGTGGTGCAAATATTAATGTTTAGGGGGCTCATCTCAAGTGCAGTAGATCGTGGGATCGAGCCCAGATTGGTTGGCTCAGAATCAGGATAATGTGTCAGAGTGAAGCGATATGTCTACCTGTGAACTGTTGCTTTAGTGAGCTAGCACTATAAAGATTCAATTAAGAATGTTGGTCTAGTACAAGGCAGACATCATGGTCATCATTTCATTGTTCTCGCCATGATATGGCTGAAAAATTGCTTATTTGGCATTAAGGCCAAAAAAAAATATATGTGTATTTACGGTCACCCGACCCACCCTATTTTTCAGCCGCCGACCCTAACCTTTTTTATCAGCAATTATTCCACCCTAATGTTTGCTAATGACCCTATCAATTTTTACACAGAATTCGGATAACCATTTTTGTTGTTTAATCAGCAGCAATGTCTTATTTATTCAACCGCTAGCCTTTTGTCGAAATTGAGAGCATAGAAGGTAGAAAAACTGCGTAACTCGTCATGAAACAAACGACGGCTTACCGGAAATTTCGAAACTGAAATACCGGAATTGGATTCTGGAACCGGGCACGACTATTTCCGGTTTTACCGATGGTTAGAAAAAAATAATAATAATAAAAATAAAAATTAATGCCGACCGACCGACCCTAGATTTTATTGACATGTGACAGTAAACACACATATATTTTTTTTTGGCCTAACCAACAATCACTCACTAGCTCATTAATTAGGCCTTATTAAATATTTGACACTTCTGGATACATTGGGATTCAAATTCAAAATGAAAACAATATTGAAAGCATTCCTGGGCAAATTAATTATTTGGACTACAATTTTACATATTTGAAACTTGTTCATTTGTCTTCCTAAATCATGTTTAAGCTCAAATAATTACAATCTATTTTGACATGTAATTTCCACATTACATGTACATTGGAAGCACACAAGTTCTACCAACAGAGGATCACCCATGATGTCTACAATAACTCATTCTTCCCAAGAATCATAAGGGATTGGAACACACTGCCTGTCACAGTAGCAGATGCAGGGTCACTCGAGGACTTCTGCCTAAGACTGCAGGCTACACACTAGACTAACCCCGGACATGACAGTGTATATAGTTTTAACCTGTACATATGGATAAATTCAACTGTTTTAGTGATGGGATGAGATTTGTTTATTTTTGCCATGCTCAGTCCCGCAGAGCTTAAACGTCCGTCAAAATACCCAGCTCTTACTGGAAGTATTCCAGAGGAAGATGATGATGACCAGATATTAAAATGATAATGTATGTTTATTGTTAACATATGATAGAATAGTACACATACATTGTATATTTTTACAAATAAAATGATAATGTACATAGTTGACAAAACTATTTGCACAATTGTAAAATTCCCTATAGTATAAATGTATATTTCATATACATTGTAAAGTACAATTTTTTTTAAATATTATCCTGAATTCCAATGACGTCCGATTTTGATAAAAAAAAATATCAACAAAAACAGAATTATTTTAAAGCAGTGTCCAGTGACATATAATTAAAGACACTAGCAATGCCTTAAGAAACTGGTTAACATGCAAAAACACCAAAAAAAGTTGCTACCAATTGTTCAAATTTTATACGGTTTGTTTTGTTTTATTTCTTTTACGCTTGTTCATTTGTATAACATAGATTTTTTTGGACTTATTTGTGATAAAATGGTTATTTTGTGAAAAACATATGTTGTTTTTCTTAGCTTGGGTAATACAAATGTAATATATTCTCATTTGTTATCAAAATCTATCTAAAGACAAAGGAATATAATCATCAAACAATCCTCCAAATTGACGAAAAACATGATCAAATGCTTGCAACCATTCAAGTTTTTAGTACATCATTTAACATGCAATTTAGTTTTCACTAATCCAAATCATTAAAAAAAAGGGTCGATTCCTTTTTTTTACATCTTCTTTTTAAATATGGGGATGGAACGACTTTCAATTTGGGGCTAGAATGAAATTGTAAATAGTTTTAAACACAAAATTTATTTCTGTTTGGCACTACTTGTAAATATGATATAAATTGACTGAATATATTGTTATTTCTTTATGAATTTTATCCCATGCATGCGCAACAGCTAGTGATCATCCGTTGGATGGATAGCTGTATATAAAAGAAGAAGAAGAGAACGACTTGGGGACGGATAGTCCGGGATTCCTCTGTCGTCCCACGACATTATATATTATTGCTAGAGCCGTCAAACGGCTCAACGGCTCTAGCAATAATATATAATGTCGTCGGACGACAGAGGAATCTCAGACTAGGGGACGGATTGACTGAAAACCATACACATTCTGATTCAAGTGATCAGTTAAAAACTCTTCTCTTGTTTCCATAGGAACTTTTTAGTGATAGTCTAACAGTTTATACATATCTTATATTAAAAGTTTTATAAAATATAGTAAAACAAACATAATTATAGTTTCTAAAACATAATTGTATACCAAATTGATGTTTTTCGTTGACAAAAAAGGATACGAATACGCTCCAGCTAACATGTTGCTAATTTATATCAATTTTCTTGAAGTCAAGTCACCAAATTATCCATGTAGTTATAAAACGATATCAGTGAGCAAACCAAAGATGATGTTCAACAGGCAGTAGGGATTACGCTTGCTCCTGGCGATCCGCGAGTGCTTGCAAGTGCAACTCTATTTTCTCTAACGAAAAGTTGTTCGAAATGTGGTTTTTTTTCCACTAGAAGATTTTTATCGCGAAATTACAGTTTGATACCATTATGTTATGAATCTGAATAATGTTCACAGCTCAGCTTTACTGTATATATTCTCTGTAGTATTTACATCGGAAAGAACTGACTTCATTCACATGGCAAGCACTTCGATCAAAATATTTTCCGCCATATTGTTTTGGTTACGTATGCGCAGGAATGAACATGTTTGTGACAGTACTGCGCAAACGAATATCAAGTAAATCCAATTCCCACTCAAATATTCTCCATACTACGGACAACAATGGCCACACTAAACGAAAATCGCACCAGACACATCCTGTGTAACCCAATGGAAATTATAATGATAATTCAGTGATAGAGTTTTCATGCAGAGAAACAGTGTAAAAATAAAGAAATAAACTAATCTTTATAAATAGCAAAATTTTCATTTGAAAAACTATGCTTGAACTTAACTTTAAATTCAGTCAAACCATAGGTACCCGATTTGTGGCCCCCCCCTTTTTTTTTAATTCATCACTTTTGTGGGACGTTTTCATTATAAACAGTGTTGAACAACTTCAAACATTACCAAAAACTCAATCCGAGATCGATAATAAGCCCATTTCTAAAAACACAAAAACCCTCCTCTACTCTATTACCATTGAGCTCAGTAACACCAATAAGTACATTACTGGTACCCCGAATAAGGGTCAACCCCTTAATAGGGGTAAAGGGAACAGAGTAGAGGAGGGGTTTTATGTTTATAGAAATGGGCTTATATCGATCTCGGATTGAGTTTTTGGTAATGTTTGAAGTGTTTATAATGAAAACGTCCCACAAAAGTGATGAATTAAACAAAAAATAAAAAAAAAGGGGTGGTCCACAAATCGGGTACCTATGGTCAAACAGTAAAGATTTTTATAAGTTTTCTTTCTTCCCTAATACAATATCAGTCTGGAACAGTTTACCTCAGTCAATAGCTCTTTCACCTAACCTAGAATCCTTCAAAAGTGGTATCTCCACATTAACATTTGAAGGATTCTCAACCCACCTTTAAAAATATATTGCAAGTCACTGTACATATATTTGAAAATTTAGTTATTTTTGTTTGGTTATTTTTTGTTTATTTTGGTTATTATACTTTTAAATTGTCCATGTACATAACGCACACAGTTCCGGGACGTTACACACTCAAACCTTTGAGTCTATAGTCATATATTTGGAAGAAGAGAAGAACTGATTGAAATTCCACCTGTTTATGTGTAGTTTGCTATTGAAGATGTGCAAACAACAAACAGATGAAACAAAGCGTATATATCAGGGACGGATCGTGGTTTATAAGCTCTAGAGGAAGCCACTGTAAAAATGAGCGAGTGGTCTGGGAACCACCGGCTAGGTCCCCATCTAATCCTTAGTGGGATTTGACGATTACTAATATCTACAAATATCTACGTCAAGTTCGATATTACTTAGATGAACAGCATAGTGCAAAATACAATAGCCAAATGAGCAAACCAATCTACATGGTACGTGCTGACCGTCACTTTTGACTATTATTGCACGGTACAGGACCGGTCTTTTAAGCCAATTGTACCAACTGCTCCCAAATGGACCCACGCTGATCCAGAGTTATCTACTCTCGGCTGTCCAAGTACACAAAAGTTCAACCCACTGCAGGTTTTACAGAGAACAGCATTGAGACCCGCACCTCATAAGGCCGGCCATGGCACTGTAAACCACAAGTATGTTTTGTTTCCTCCAATATTACGATGTCCCATTCACCTAAAAGGACAGACGGTCGGGCTGTGAATGATGACACATAGAACTATCCAAAGGTTACTCGCTGCTCTCTCTCTTTTTCTTTTCCCCTCTCTCATTTGTTTTGGTTGGGGGAATACCCCCTTAAACCTTCTCGTGAATCCACTACTGAGTGCAGCAAGTTGCCAGGTTTTTCTTCCCGCACCAATTTTACTGCAATTCGAAAACCATAACTGATAGAGGAAATCCGATGGAATACTACCTAAAGCTCTTGACTCAATAAATACAAGGAAAAACCAAAGCAAAATAAGATATAAAATAAAAATTGGGTATAACTTCAAAATATGTAAAATTTAAGAATTTGCATGGGCCGATTTTAGCCACTTTTCAATTAGAAAAGCTTATTTCCTTTATTGACTCGTAAAAAATCATTAAGACGAGCATTTGGTAATTAAACAAAAACACTTTGAAATTGGATGACAAATAAGATAGTTCAAATTTTGGATTTGGGACTTTGTGGTCCCTTTCGCATGAATTATCTAGGAACCTTTTGAATATGTAAGAGATCGAGGAAATCCACTGACATGTTTAATTACCGCTGACTTTCAACAAAATTAAATAGAAAAAACACATCAAAATTAGATTACAAAATAACAATTCTGAATATGCTGAATTCGCAATGTTTATCCCTTGTGGCAACCTTTCCATTTTGTAGGGTTAGACAGCCATTTCTAGTATAAAAGTTTTCACCTCAGATTTAGTTTTAGTTCACTTTTCATCAAGTTTACCATTTTTTAATCATCTTATTAGTTTTGTTGGTGACTGTAAAATAATTGTTGTTTGAGGTCCCGCAATTGCCGCTGACGTACAGAGATACAAGTTAAAAATAAACAACTTTTTATGGACAAAGACGGAGATAAATTCCATCCTGCAAGTGTCTTTTTCATCAGCATTATTTAAAAAAAAAATAGACATGAAAAATATCCTTTTACAGTTATAGGTTGCATTTGTTTTATGTGGATTCGGCGTGAGAAAGCGAAAATGTTGCTAGGTGGACATCTCTGTACTCAGGGTATCATGTATGTTCTTCTAAAACATGAATGGCGAAGCGTGAACATAGGATTTGTATTTTAATCATATTGTTTGCAAATAAATATAGACCAAGATGACCTTTTGTTTTAGGGTAATGGAATCACTGTGTATCATCTGTAGCGCACGAGAAATAGCTACCACTGAAGCGTAACACACCAATTTACAAGTTGTGAAGGTAAGTAAGAAGTCGTTATACTGCGAAAGCACGAAGTTTTCATTGAAACTGTTATATGGCAGATTCCAGATAAATACCGCTTATACTGGTTGGGCTCATAAAATAAAGGAACGTCGCTAAAATTGTTTGATGCGTGATAATGCTCAGCTAGTACTTCAGAAAACAACGTTCCCTCACAAAATTTTACGAAATCTCTACATCTACATCTACATTTTACGACAATCCATCAATGGTGATGATTACTTGTCGGGCGCAGCGCAGCGCGAACAGACAACACATTTATAAAAAGAGTGCAGATCATATAAACAGTGACAAGATAAAATTATATACACAATTTATTTACAGACTGAAGTTTGTTGTTAAGTAGTAATGGCTTTGGGCCAATGATTTAAATTGGTCCAAAGTGGATGCCATGAGTGTTGCATGTGACAAAGAATTCCATAAGACAACTGTGTGTGGGAAATAACTGTACTTGAAATAATTTGTTCTAGTGTTGAAAAGCTGGTACTGTAAAATGTTAGAATTCCTGGTGTGCATGATGGGTTGTTTGACAAGGTAGAGGTTAGGATTTATTGCTACTAAGTTGTGTGTGATCTTATACAACATAGTCACTCTATTGATGTTTCTTCTATTTTCAAGTGTGTTCCAATTTAGGTGGTTAAGCATAGATGTAACACTGCTTGTGTTGTGATACCTTTTTGTTACATATCGGGATGTTCTTCTTTGTACACTTTCTATTTTGTCAATGTGTTGTTTAGTATGAGGTGCCCAAATTGAAGAACAGTACTCCAGGTTTGATCTTACCATGGATTTGTATGACAGACTTTTGGTCTCTTCCTGTTTGATCTGCAAGTTTCTACGCAAAAAGCTTAAGATCGTATTAGCTTTTGCAGTAATAAAATGATGTAGACGCTTTCCATGAATAAAACGTAACCGGAAAAGTAAAATTTAGTGACGAAACATCTGAAATTATATCCCCTTTGATACACTGCCTGATAATTGGATTTGGAAATAAAACAACATTAATATCGACGTTAGTGTACGGGTTTTAGCCGAAAATAATGTGTTTGTGTACGGGTTATAGCTACGATCATGTACGGTGTTTAATTTTTAATTTTATGGAATTGTTGTAAAATAATCAATTTTAACAGAAAATATATCCTTTCTTCATATTCCACGAGTTGTAGTCCGAGATTCCTCTGTCGTTTAACGGCATTGATAAATTTGCTTGTAGCCGTTCAACGACAGAGCGTGCTATATACGGAAAACAGCGGATTTGCTTCTCCAACTCTGGGTCAGCACATTTCCACGTTTCGTGGCTATCGGATTTTATTTTCTATCATAAACCTTATATAAATCGCTTCACCAATCATTTTTCTATTCATTCATAAACATCTTACCCTCAGAAAGTGGTGTTACACTCCATTACAGCACGATTTTGCCTTAGATCCTATGATTTCGACATTTGTCTTCCATTTTTCAAACATTTGTCACGTGACTACGAGAAAACTACGATTACCGCAATGTATCATGGGAGATGATTTGCATATAAACAAACAAACAAATATTTTTATTGCCAATCATAGGCGCCTGTTAAGGCAGAACAATTAACATAAAATTTAATACAGTTGATTATATTGATTGGTAATGATTTTAACAGCAAATTTAGTGAATTACAGATAACCATAAGAAGAAATAAAATGTAGTACCTTGTCCAAAAACAAAAAGGGGGAACGTAACACATGCTCTTTCCGAAGCCCGTTGGTAACACTCTGCCATTGAATCTTTTCTTTCCAACACATTCTGTATTATTTCCTTCTGCTCTGCTTTGATCTGTAGATGGACTGTTTGTCCTGCAGAATACGCTTAAATGTATCGTCTTCCATGTGATTTGAATGTTGTTTACGTATGCAAATAATGCTCCAAATAATTTGGCACGCTGCATTAATTAGCTCCCATCATGCAATGCGTTGCTGTCATCATTCAGTTAGTATCGCGAGATCACGTGTGTAGATTCGAAAATGGAAGTCAAATGGCGGAATAATAGGATCTAAGGCAAAATCGTGCTGTAATGGAGTGTAACACCACTTTCTGAGGGTAAGATGGTTATGAATGAATAGAAAAATGATTAGTGAAGCGATTTATATAAGGTTTATGATAGGAAATAAAATCCGATAGCCACGAAACGTGGAAATGTGCCGATCCTATGGCCGGTGAGGCAAATTCGATGGTTTCCGTATATAGCACCCTCTGTCGTTGACCGGCTACAATCAACTTTATCAGTGCCGTTAAACGACAGAGGAATCTCGGACTACACGAGTTGGTGCTAAAATCAAATTATGAAAACTTATGTTTTTTGCAATTTCGTAGATTTGATTAAGTTTGTGAGCTGATAACTTCCACCTTTCTAATCGTCAATATCCAATTCATTTAAATAAAGTAGTAATATCCCACGCTCCGGAGTATGGTGCTTACATTTTACAGCTGATATGTTATTCCAGAGCCTGATCAGTATAATGATTTTTAAAACCTGGTTTAACCCGCCATTTCTACTCACAATGATGAACCCAGTCAGGAATATGACGGTTGTCTCCCATTGTTTCGTGGTTGAACCTGCTCTTTGATTTGTCTTTCGTTTGTATGGACTTTACGCTTTGGTCGTTTTCGTAATGTTTTGTTGCCCAAAGGTTCATGTCGTCTCTACAGTATTATCTATTTCTCAAATGAAATATGATATCTTCCCTGACCCAAAGTTGGTTTTGATCTCTCCTCGAACATGACTTTTTACCAGTTTTGACTATCTCTATGAGCGAAACAAAGGGCGACGGATAAGCATCACTTCCCATCAGGAGTACCTAACTCACAATGTCAATTTAATCATATTATCATATTGTTGTGCGCCTTAATGGTTTTGTAAATTTGAAATTTCATTTCAGGATAATGTCTGCTTGGAGTAGCACTTTGAACATTTTAGGATATTAAATGCCTGTACCAAGTCAGGGTCATGACGGTTTTCACAGTTTTCCGGTTGTTGACTGATTTTGTCTGTCTATATACTTATGAGTTTTGACTTTCCCTTTGTAAGATTGTTCGGAGTTCGGTAATTTTGTTATTACCCTTATTGGATACATCCAAACCTCAAAAATTACAGGACGACGAAATTCGAAACACAAAAGCCGATGATTCGCTTGATATATCCGGTGTTGAAGAGGATACACATTGGTCATGCGAGTTATGCTCCTATTCAAATAAAGATAAAAGTAATTTCAATAAACATGTAAAGACACATCAACTTGACCCAAACAGCACCAACTGTGACGGAAAGAAATTGTATGTACATGTATGTTCCCAGTGTGGAAAATCGTACAAAACCAGCTACGGTCTATCGCTTCACACCAAGAATATCCATGATCTAACCTTTCAGTATAAGTGCGATACATGCCAGAAGGGGTTTAACCAGATGGCTCATTTCAGGTCACACTTATCAAGTCATACAAAGGCCCTTGGTCATAAGTGTGGCATATGTAAAGAGTACTTTTGCTCCAGTCCCTCTCTCAAGAGGCACCTACTGATTTGTAGTCAAAAAGAGGCCGATGAGAAGGGACGACGCAACTTCACATGTGATCAGTGTGGGTCATCATTTTCGGCAAATTACAGCCTCATGTACCATATCAGAGGGGCCAACATGTTGACAAAGCATATGGTTGTGTTAAATGTGACAAAAAATTTGCGTGGAGATCGATTCTCCGTGCACACATGAAAACTGAATGCATAAATTTGTGATTATGTCATGTTTTATATTAGACTAGTTCGTTTCTGAAATATTTGACAGACGTTTTAATGAATTTTATATGCAATCTAATCAAACTTTATGTTATATTGTTGCTTATGAAAAAAAGCATTTCTTTTAATTACTTCGTTTATATAACAAAACGCTAAAGAGTTTTTTTTTATAGTATTTGTTTTATTATTTGTTTCGTATATTAAATAATAAATTGTTTTTTTCAATTTCTAAAGCAGCAAAGAGAGAGATTTGGCGATGTCAAACCTGGTTTAACCCACTATTTTCACATGAAAATGCCTGTACACTAGTATGTCTCTATTTTGTCTTTCGTGTTTTAATATTCTGGTATTCCTGGGATGGATTATATGTATTATGGACTGCTTTTTAATGTGTGTTTTAAACTCGGTCTTTTAGTTTCATCTTGACCATACATGAAAGGGGGTGATTGGGTACCCATTAAACTAGTTTAACTCCACCGCATGTTTTATGCGCCTGTCATTAGTCAGGAACTGCTGGTCATTGATGTGTCTTTGTCTGGTTAGAATTTTCAGTTATATGATGAATTGCCATTGTGCTGTGTCTATGGATTGATTACTTATTTGTCGGGACCACTCAGGGCTCGCTACTTGATGTAGGTTCCAAATGTTCAAGACCTAGTGGTGACCCCTGAATGCGTGTTTCCATCGTTTCTTTTGTGGTGTGCTGGTGCTTTCATTGGGAATACTACCTAACATATTTTCATAATTCAAGTATCATTGCTATATTTTTTTCTCTCTAATAAATGGACTTGCTTGAATTACAAAGAACTTAACAACATAACTAAACTGTTGAGATGGAAAGACGGACGAAGAAGAACGGATGGACAGACAATAACAATATGGCCCTTCTCAAATATGGTAGGACATATACATTTTCTATTCATTGTGCTTAGTATCAGACGTATGAAGTTACTTTAATCATTCTTTTTCGTCCATCTTTTCTGCTCACTGACGTGATTTGTGATGGGTTAATTTTTCACTTGTCTATATATAACCCCAAAAGGTTTTCAAAGATCAAAGTCAGAGAACCCCCCATCAAAAGAATTACAGTGTTATACCGTCAAAAATGGTATAACAACATCAACAGACAAAGAACAGTTTGAACCGTCAGATATGTTTATTGTATATTGTTTAGCAATACACGACTCCAGGGCCGCCAAGAGAATTTTTGGGCCCCAGGGCAAAAGTAAACTCCCTTGGACCCCCTCCTCCAATTCTTCAAATAATGATACTCAAACTAAGTCCACCACGGTGTGTCATAAGCAAGGAATCAGTACAGCAAAAATGAATTGATGAATTGTGATTTAGAAAGCAACTTTCTACTTGTTTATTTGTCTGGACCCTTAATTATAATGATCTAGTACATTTATTAAACTCATGGACCCCGTGGCGCTGCCTCTCAGTGGGCCTGCACGACTCAAGGCTCAAGGTTGTGCCTATCTTATACAATGCTGTCGGATATTTAGACGCACCTATGGGTTTCATAATTTAATTAATGGTCAAAGTGACTACCCAGCTAGTACACTACGTATTCACAACGTTGCAGTTTGGTTGCTGTTTGGTCAGGTCCCTTTCTTACGTGAAAATTACGTTGCCACAACGTATTTTAGATACGTGATATGCAAGACGTTGTGACAACGTATTTTCCAACGTTTTTGTTACGTACGGATATGGTCTTGATGCTAACGTAAAAGCTCAAACGTAATTTGTACGTCCTGGTAACGTATTCAGAATACGCTATATGCAAGACGTTGTGACAACGTACTTTCCAACGTTTTTGTTACGTACGGATATGGTCTTGATGCTAACGTCAAAACTCAAACGTAATTATTACGTCCTGGTAACGTATTCAGAATACGTTATATGCAAGTCGTTGTGACACTGTAGTGTGAACGTTTTTGTTACGTACGGATATGGTCTTGATGCTAACGTAAAAGCTCAAACGTATTTTTTACGTCCTGGTAACGTATTCAGAATACGTTATATGCAAGACGTTGTGACAACGTACTTTCCAACGTTTTTGTTACGTACGGATATGGTCTTGATGCTAACGTAAAAACTCAAACGTAATTATTACGTCCTGGTAACGTATTCAGAATACGTTATATGCAAGTCGTTGTGACACTGTAGTTTGAACGTTTTTGTTACGTACGGATATGGTCTTGATGTTAACGTAAAAGCTCAAACGTAATTTTTACGTCCTGGTAACGTATTTCAGGATATATTTTATATGCAAGTCGTTGTCAGACAACCGTATTTTAATATAAAGATAAATCATTAAGGTATTTCACTGGAAAAGGGAAAGGATCTTAATTAAAAAGTGAATTGTTCAAATTGGAAGGTATTCCCTAGATATGACTTTGAATTTGATAGTAGTTGATCTCCTGATTCCAAAAATGCATGGTTGATAGGGACTTTTTGCATTTCCAGGTTCATCAGTAAAAATGTGACTAAGTTGTGTTGTTATTTAGCTACATTCAAAGTTTGCGTTAAGATGATACAACTGGCTATAGTTGTATATCAATAGCAATAAAAAAAAAAACATAATAAAAACGCCATGTACGAGGATCGAATCGGTGGCAAAGACAAAGACAAAGGTGACCTCTTGATCGTTAATCGTTCTTCTTTCCACTGAACTTAGTAGAACGTGATGTATAAGGCAATATATACAAATTTACAGACAATGGACAAAAGTATTCGCATGCTTCCAATTTTCCCTATATATTTCATATAAAACTACAATTTTTCAGAAGCTTATCCTGAAGTCAATTCACACCCGATTTCGATAATTTTTATATCAATAAAAACAGAATTGTATGTAGTTTTACTGTATAATTTCAAAATAATTTTCTATGATAAACATTTTTAGAATATACAAGTTAAACACACAACTGAATTAATTTCTTTCGAAATACAATGCTTTAATAGATAGTACCTTTGTAGAAAAATTATTTACGTTTGTGTTTAAATCATGGCGATTTGAAAAACATGCTTCAAAAAGTTATTTCAAAATTACTACTATAAACTACATATCTTTCTGCTTTCCTTGATGAAATAATGATTAAAATCGGACGTGAATTGATTTCAAGATAATATTTTGAAAAACTGTAGTTTTATATGAAATATATAGGGTAAATTGGAAGCGTGTGCATACTTTTGTCCATTGTCTGTATCTCCAAGACTTAATTACTTGCAATAAAATTACCATATCCAAAAATTAGAAGTACTTTTCCTACAATGCGGAAATTCAGTGTGTCCGTCAACGATTCGATAATAGAAAGTTATTGCTATTTCCGGAGTTTGAATTTGCTACCAAAATTCAAATCATTTTGAAGTTTTGTGACAATTTTAACAATTTCTTTGATGTCCCGAACATACAACAGCCTCGAGTTTAGAAGCTAGAAATATAAGGTTAGTCAATAGAATTACATCTATGAATGAGCAATCCAAATTGATTTAAGAAAATACTGTGTTGACGCCAAATGTCATTCAGAATTTCAATCATTGTTAAATTTTGTGTCGAGCCTCATTGCAGACATGGGGTAATCGTAATTTGTAATCGATTACATTTTTCATGTAATCGAATGTAATCTGTAATCGGACATTTTTTAGATTACATGTAATCGTAATGTAATTGATTACATTCATTTTGACCCTGTATTTAAATCATGGTTACTTTCTGATTACATTTAGATTACTTTTCATCATTTTGACTTATTTTGTCTTAACTGAAACATATATGTCTTTAGATATTTAATGTATGATTTATGTAAATGAATTTTCTTCATGAAATTTATTAAACAAATAATGTAGATATTATTATATGCTTAATTGCAATCAAAACTATCACAGCTACAAAAAATATTAAGTATAAATTATGACTTGATTAAAACTTGATATCCAAACAAATAATATCTCAATTTCAATTTCTTTAGGGTTTCAAAAATTCAGTGAAAACAGTTTGTCGGCTTGTGTAAAACACAACAAGCTCTAAAAATTTAAATTATCTGACTCAACTTTCAAGATTTCATTCTATGAAAGACTATCACCATGTCCTCATGATTCGCATAAGACAAAGACATGTTTTTTATAAACCAAAACAGGTATCTCATGAAGATTTCTTAGTTTAAAAATGTACATAATTTCTCAGTCTAAATATGAAAACTAAATCCTTAATTTATGTAAATAAGTTTAATAAAATATCCATTACAAGTTATATAAATTAAGGATTTAGTTTTCATATTTCTTAGTTTAAAAAGCGATTTAAATTTCAATAAAGATATTATATAAAAATGTAAATTATAATTTTCAGAAATATTTATTTATGATGCTCGTACATGTATACATGTATATTACAAATTAACTGATAAATAACAAGTTGTAATATTTGTAAAAATTTTGATTTTTTTTTTTAAAGAATATTCTAATGGGGCTTGTATCTGATATTCAGATATATGTGATATTTCTGCATTTTATTTTGGTGCTGATTTTCCTTTTAATATTGGATTATATGATAATTTGTTCATTACTTGTGGGTTACTATGCAACTTGTAATGGATATTTTATTAAACCTACCGGTATTTACATAAATTAAGGATTTAGTTTTCATATTTACTAGACTGAGAAATTATGTACATTTTTAAGCAAGTTTTTAGAATCAGAATGATTTTTGTTTTATTATCTTCTGAATTATATATCAAGGACAAACATTCAAATGGTGTGAAATTTAGTAATGGTGATTGTTACATAATTTGGTGTCATAAATAATACCTTAATTACAAATTTTATCAGGTAATTAACTTCTAGTTTATTATCCCCAATAGACTTTCACAGGATGTTTGAAATTATTTGATATATATATATTATTAAAATGTGCAAATGTATGTTATAATATTTACTAATAGTATAAGATGGAATCAATATTGGTCATATATAGTAATAAGAGAAGACATATTTTACGAAAAATAGGAAAATGAGAATTGCTGTTATTAATTTACAATGTACTGTTTGTTATTGCATGTAATGATCACATTACAACTGAATTGTAATTCATAGTTCTGATTAAGAAATACATTAAAGAAAAGAAGAGATATTAGACAGATGCACATGAGACAAAATAACATAAAACACTAATATATTGGTTGTCATGACATTAAATGTAATCAGTAATGTAATCGATTACATTTACAAAGTGATTGTAATTTAATCGATTACATTTGAAAATTGATGTAATTGTAATGTAATGTAATCATGAAAATTGCAAAGTAATTGTAATGTAATCGATTACATTTGAAAGTAATTGACCCCAAGTCTCCCTCATTAGCCTCAATTGCATGTATTACAGACATTTTTACATAGACTCTTAAGATCAGATGAAGGTTAGAGGCATCCGATTTTCATTTTGTCCAGGAACCTCGAACATTTAATTTGTATTTCATTTATTTTATTAATTCAGCTTGATTTAACTTAAATTTTTATTTTAAGCCAAAGGTATCATTTTCAAGTTCAGAAAATAACATGCATGCAATTAGAAATTATATCTTTAATGTAGATCATATGAAAATTGCAGACTTCCTTATGATGTCCCCATCTTAGATATGCAAATTATCAAATGGCACCTCATTTCTGGCTATACTACATTTGTATTAGGAGGCAGGGGGCAGTAGCCTCTTTTTTTTTTTTTTATTGTTAAGACAGTATGATGATATATATAAATGAGACTGAATAAAATAACTTAAATTTCTTCTTTATAATTTCAGAGCTGGTTCATTTCTGTAAAAGTGGTAAACAAGTACAATTGGATTTGAGATTATAAGCTGTTATAGGCACATACATGTACAAATGTAACTGATCATGACCATGTGACTTTTCAACATAGCAAACCAGTCGAAATAATTCCTGCCCCCATGTAATATTGGAAACCACAGATGTCACCTGCTTCATGTCCTGTAATGTCAGACCGATCAACACATAGCTATAGCTAGACAACAGCAAATTTCACCATCATGTAATCAGAGGTAATCAATTTCATGTTCTTCTAGCCAGACATCAACATTATATTTTACTATCAAATAATCTAGTCCTGAGGCAATTTTATAGGGATTAAACTCTATCGGATCACGAAAGCTACCATGATGAACCAGAAATTAGATTTCATGCACAAAGGACATATTGATATATATAAAACTAATGAAAGTAAGTTAATGATACATTATTTGTACATGCATACACTTATACCAATAGAGCTCCTCCCATATTTACAGTGTGTGGCTATTACAGAAACAAAGGGTTCTTTAGATGAACTTGTTACATTAAATTACATGTACACAATCTACTTCAAATACAGAACATTTCTTAAGAAGAGATTTACATGTATGTTAGATATCATGAGTTACGGTTGACTATAATATCAAAATAAACAAATTTTAAAAAGGTCAACCTACAAAAAATGTATCTGATAGAGATCCCACCTCAAAAACAAATTAACTACAGTACCTGTAATGAAATTTTGAGAAATCAATTAATAAGGAATATAGTTATGTAAAAAAAACTGCAGAAAAAATGCCTAACATTCCCAAGAGTAAATAATTATATTAAATATGATCCTTTGTCAGAGCTTTGTAACATGGACTTATTTTTTTGGTTCATTTCTTCTTTTCTTTTTAAAGTTTTCTATATTAAGTGTAGAAATAATAAAAGTATAATAAATGAAGATACCTTTTTTTTGTAATATTGGTCAGTAAAGAAGTACTGGGCATGGGTGATTATGCAGCTTAATTGCTATTTAATTAGATCACACCACTGATTGATCGATATAAATTTCCTCCCCACTGATTGCTTATATGTGCTTTTGTAATTTTCGTAATTTCTCGTTAATGAAATGAGATCATGAAAAACATTTTACATGATATGTTTATATCAACAACAAATATCAAAAACAGCAAGATAAGTACTGTCTTAAATCAATTTTTAATATAGAGATATTTAGTTTGTTGCATATTAAGTGTAAGTTCCTTTCCGAGTCTAATGTTTTACATACTGTAATGCTTTTTATAAAATTAGGTTTTAATTTTGATAATATTGTAGTCTTGCAATAGATCTAAATGTTTGAACTGCACTTTTTTTGTACTATTTCTCTTCTAATTCTCCTCTGTTCCCATGGTGTTTTTTTTACATAAATGGAGATGTATCTTTTCTAGATTTGTCCTATCAATAAAATTTAACATAACTATATGTTTGGTCACTGTTTTTGGATTTCTTTCTTTAGCTCTGTAATATATATCCATGCAATATATTTCCGAGTTATAATCAATTAATTATAGGTTTTACAATGTGTCTTCACTTACAGTCGCAAATATCTGTTTACCTAACTACGCTATGCGTCGCTAGGTAAACACATTTTGCGACCGTAAAACCGACGATTTACATCCACAAAGCTTAAAATACAATACAGTTATGATCTCCTAAATATAATAATTTCAAGCTTCTGATCATGATCAAAATAGTTACTAAAAATACTTTCACCCCTAAAGTTGTTCGATTTAGCTGAAAATATTAATATCATATTATTTTTTTCAGAACCAATCCACCAATGAGGGGAGCTTTCCAGATGCTTGATGGAGAAAAAAAACTTTATAGTTTAAGGAAACCTTTCATTGTTCATTTAACTTTATTGTTTTTTATATCTTACATTTTTTTGCTGACCAAATGTTAGAATTTGTATGTGGTTTTTTTTTATGTATACAAGTTTTGTGATTTATATCAGTATCAGTATGGTTGAGATAATGTGGGTTAGAGTTAATTATAAGGTTATGTTTATAATGGTAGACAGGTAGAGGAAACCGGAGTACCCAGGATAGTATGATATAATATAATGGTGAATGAAAATTGATTGGTTGAATGAGAATCATGATTTGTATGCCAGTATATAAATTGAAATTTAACATTTAAAGTACAAATGTATTTGATTTGTTTTCAGATTTATATGATTGTGTGTATTTATACAAGTTTCATTATTTTCTTATTGGATTTATCATGTTAAACGGATAATTAATAGATAGAGTTAGGGTTATGCCATATGGTGTTTAACACCACTTTCGACGATATTTAATTTATATCATGGCGGTCGGTTTTATTGGTTGAAAAATCGGAGTACCCAGAGAAAATCACTGACCTGCCGTAAGTCACTGACAAACTTTATCACATAATGTTGTATCAAGTACACCTCGTCTAAGCGGATTCGAACTCACAACATTAGTGGTGATGTGCACTGATTGCATAGGTAGTTATAAATCCCACAACCATACAATCACGACTGCCCCCATATTTAATAATATATATTTTTATCTCCCCGCGATAGCGGTGGGGAATATAGAAATAGCCACTGTCCGCCGTCACACTTTCTTGTTTATGCGATAACTTAGTAAACATGGATGGATTTGAATAATTTTTTGCATGTGGCTTGTAATTATCATTATCTTGGATGGGTTCTTACATGGTAATATTTGAAGCAAGGGTTTTGGGGGGAAATCATAGTTTTTGGTTGAAAAATCACCAATTTTGAGAATTGTGTCTTGTTTATGCGATAACTTTAGTAAACATGGATAGATTTGAATAATGTTTTGCATGTGGCTTGTAATTATCATTATCTTGGATGGGTTCTTACATGGAAATATTTGAAGCAAGGGTTTTGGGAGAAAATCTATATTTACATCAGAGGTTTACACAGTGTTCAAAGTGGAGTACTTCCTGTATATTATTCAGGTCATGCTGCAATCTACTCCATCCTTCAATAAAGTATGTTATACATTAAGACTGCAAGGCTGCTTTCTATAAATATATAAAACTAAATATTATGCAAGTGCAGGGGATACGTCGTGCATTTATGCGCTAGGCAGTTCTTTTATTTCATTAAGAAAGAAAGAAAAATTAGGGTTATATTTTTTTCTCTGTACTGTGTAGGGGATGTGATATATTGGTTTTGATATTTTTATTTTGAATTGCTAAGCTTAAAAGATTATTGCTCTTTGTTATATTTTTATATACAATTAACAAGAATATTTTAGGGTTACAGCTTTTTCAGGATTGGGATGTGTACACTGGTAGATCTTACTATGAAGCTTATGCTTCAGGGCCCCTTATATCCTGGAAACAACTTTTTTAATGAACTAACTTTTCAACAAAATTAATGGAGTTTTTTTAAGTCTTTGTTATTAAAATAAGGCTATTTTAGTAATAGAATCATAAGTCAATTGGTTAAAGTACTTAATATTGACCTTAGAATATGCTCCAATTCCAATTTCATATGGCCTCAAAATGTCCCTGTAATTAGTAAAATTTTCAATCTTGTATGGGGGGTTTCAGCACTTGAATCCCAAGCTGTATGGGCTCCTTTACTTAGCCAGAATCTATTCATAGCCTACATTTTGGCAGTTGGATCCTCGAATCCTTCGTTGGTGCACAGCTTAATAGTTTGACAGCTCAGTCCTTATGTTAGAACCAATCAAAACCACAAATAGACATATGAATTCTTAATTCAGGCTGCCCTCCTCTGGCTTGTGCATTCAAACACCAAAAATCAAGACTATCACCTCTTTATCCTAACGATCCCCCTCTAATGACCTTCATCTCTAGTAATTTAAAGAATGAACAAATTCTTTTTTCTGTGTATTGATGTTGGGTGGTGTGATCTTGGTTCCTACAAATTTTTCTTCGTTTTTGGTAATTTTCTATTATATCTTTTTTAGTGTTTAATGTTAAACTAAAGAATAGATGTATAAGTCAAGTTGTTCTTATAAGTTTGGTCCATAGTTAGCAGGCCTAAGCAGGGTGATATTTTTATATGTATACATGTATTTCTGCTGTTTCCTTAGCCAGCAACTAGTGCTTCAGTTCCCATATTTATTGAGATATTTCTGTTTTCTAGCATAAAATGCTTATAACCCAGTACAGCAATAAAAATCTGAGATATAGTGGTTAAATTAAAAAAAAAACAATTATCAGGATCTCCCATGGAACAACACCATTGAAGAAGATACCTTCCGTTACCCAGACCTCTTTGCTGGTGGGAAAGGGATCAATGTTTGGCCCATTGTCAAGGACTCCACCCCAACACCCTGTTCATGGCCCTTTTGACCTTGTTGGTTATTCTTGCTGGCTGCAAAAGGGCCCACATAATAGTTCAGGGAGCTTAAAATGTATGTCCTCCACTGGATGTGTACCTATTCATTACTTCTAGAGATGTTATCTATATACATCTAAAATTTTGTCAAATGCAACATTCACAAGATAAAGATTTTTAGTACATTTATTATACATGTTTTTTAATCTGATATATTTATTATTACTGGACATATTTATATTTGTATAATAATTACATCTAAACATTTTGGCATCTTTAAAATAGATTATGATGGGAGGAGTCTGAGAGTAGAAAGAGTTTCATCATCTGTAAAAGTTGCAATAATTTGGATTAATAAATGTTTAGAACTTTATATTTTATTAGTTAACTCAAAAAAATTAAGAACATGGGATGGAAATAAGAACATCACAAAAGGTCCTTAAATGCACAAAAAATAATGTAGTTGGTAGTTGCATGGTGTAACGGTCTTAATGTGATTATAGTTACCCTACTATCCAAATTAGGTTGTCACAATGCTTTGACAACGTAATTTGGCTATAAAAGTCCTTTTAGGGTTGTATATTGTAGTTGTATAACTATAAAGAGATGGTTGTAGTTGCGTCGTCTAAAGGTCTTTAGGTCGTCGTAGTTACATTGTGTAAAGATCCCTATATGGTCGTAGTTACGTTGTGTAAAGATCCCTAGGTGGTCGTAGTTACGTTGTGTAAAGATCCCTAGGTGGTCGTAGTTGCGTTGTGTAAAGGTCCCTAGGTGGTTGTAGTTACGTTGTCGAAAGGTCCCTATGTGGTTGTAATTACGTCATGTAAAGGTCCTTTGGTGGTTGTAATTACCTCGTATAAAGGTCTTATGATGGTTGGTAGTTACGTTGTGTAAACGTCCTTAATTAGTTGTAATTACCTCGTATAAAGGTCTTGTGATGGTTGGTGGTTACGTTGTGTAAACGTCCTTACATGGTCATGGTTGTCGTTTGGTTGTATAATGGTCTTTTGCTACGTAGTACCACAACGTGGTATTTACGTCTAGGGGAGTCTACAAATCGGCGTAGTTAAAACGTAAAATTATTACGTTGTAACAACGAAAAAGCTACGTTGTCATAACGTTTTGACAACGTAATTTGGCTAGTAGGGTAACCCCCCAGTCACAATTTTGAAAGGGGAATATCCAAGGACTATTGTGGTCAAAATAATATGTTGTGCGAACAAAATACCGATCTTGTGGGAACAAAATACCGATCTTGTGGGAATAATATAATATGTTGTGGGAACAAAATAGCTTTCTTGTGGGAACAAGATAATAAATTGTGGGAACAAGATATTACATTGAGGGAAGAAGATATTTTTTTTCTAGCATGGCCTTAAAGCGGCATTTGCGGTAGTGCCTACCGACAAAATTTGTGGGCGGTACTTATCATCAAAAATCCCCGTTGATATGAACAGCATATTTATGAAACTGTATGTCACATGACCAACGTGACCTAAAGGTCCAAGTGATTTTTGTAGTTTTTAGACTGATGAAGAATATTATTTTTAATAAGACCGAATATTTCGCAGGGAGGAACACTAGTAACCATGCCTGTCAAATAATTTCCCCCAAAAGTATCTGTGAAACTTTGTATCATTGATTTTTCATCCTCGAGATAACCGTGGTCAAAATAATGAGCAATCTGAATGTTTGCTCCGCCCACAGCTATTTATACCCACGGTCCCAGTTTAATCCGCCACCGTAGTTTGGTGCTTAATGAGAGACAACTCTAATTTACCTGAGAATGTTTAGCGGACCGGAACAGCATTAACTCATGCCGTCATAGGAAAAATAATTCATGGGCATTAATTGTATTTTTACCAAACCAAACCCCAGCAAACTCTATTGAATATTTCATATAGATCACCGCAGTTCACATTGGACATTATTTAACCAGTCGATAGGATTAGCCTATGATATTTCACCAAATCTATTGATTGTTGGTGATCTAAACATTGATTTTCTGTCTCGTACACCTTTTTATGTTAATGATGTTTTGTCCGTGAATGGGTTGGTAAATGTTATACACGAACCAACTAACTTCACAGCTAATTCGCCATCATCTATAGATCCTATATTGGTTAGTGATACTATCCGTACTATAGAATGTAGTACTATACCGATAGACAAGAGCTATCAGTGACCATGACTGTACTTATATAGAAATTGATTGTAGATTCAAACTAAGTAAATGTTTTGAACGTATTATATGGGATTGCAAACACGGTGATTATGAACGCTTTCGACAGCAAGTTTCGGATACTGACTGTAGCTAAAGAATGTATACCCCTTAAGACGATACTTGTTGGACATAACGATAAACCATGGATATCTTCGGAACTAAAAAAGGAAATTAGAAAAAGAGACAGACATAGACAGACATAGACAGCATGTTCTCTGATTAAAAACTCATAGTACAGAGCAGAAGTCTCAGAGCAATAATCTTTTAGTGTAAACATATTTTTATTTGCTAAATATAACAAATAGGGATCGGACACAAGTTTTTCCAACTTATGAAGTCTTCTCCCGAATACAATTATTTACAATATGTATCAGCATGCGCAATGAAACGATATAATATGAATATAAGATAAACACAGAATGATTATATACAAAAACATAGGTAGAGACAATATACGAAAGAAAAGAAAGGAGAATAAATACTTTTGGAGATGTGTGTTGGTTCTTTAGATCATTTAGACAATTGTAAATCTTTTGGAGTCTTTAATATATTTAAAAACATGTTTAGAAATAGTTGTATTTTCTTGATATGCTAGGAAATCACTTCCTTTTGTCAGTAGATTTACATCAATATTAATGTTAGAAGGTAGCCAATTAAGACTATTAAATAATATTTCCCTATTATCTGTATATTTATCACAATCAAAAAAGAAATGGTGAAAATTTTCACATGGCGCGCCACAGTTACAGGAAGCATTTGATAAAATTTTAACGTTACATAAATCGTAATTCAAGAAGGATGCATTACAGTTAAGCTGTGTTAAAATTATATTCAGTTTTCTAGGGCCATAAGAATAGTGTCTCGGAATTGGCATTGGGGTTGAACTGCGGATTGCCTTTTTAAATTTAGATAATGTGTCAAGATTACGCACTGAAAGATTAAGGTTATTCTATTCCCTTACTGTAGCTGGGACGAAAGAATCTCTGGTTAAAGAAAGTCTACAGAATGGAACAATAATATCGTTGCCATTTCGAAGGGGATAAATAGTCGTACTTTGCATTGTTGGGGGAATAAGATCGAGTATATAAGGGGTGTGTGCTACCGTTTTGGATATTATAGAATAATTGGAGCTTTCTCCTAGTTCTTCTTTCTTCCAATCTCTCCCAACCAGTTTCTCTATCTAGATATTCTGTGTTGGTAAAGATTGGAAGTTCGGTGATAATTCTAGCTGCCTCCAACTGTAGTCTCTCCAATTTACACGAATTAGAGACACCACAGTTGTCCCAGACCTCACATGCATACTCAAATATTGGTCGAATATAAATTAAGTATAATTTTTCTAAATTTTGTCTATTAAATTTATATTTCAATTTACGCAAAACACATATGTGTTTTGAGACACTTTTTATTAAATTTTCTACATGTTTATTCCATTTTGCTTCCTCACTAAATGTTATCCGCAAATGTTTATGGTCTGATTTAAGTGGAATTAATTTTCCATCAACATAATTTTTTTTTTTTTTTTAGTTTTCTACATGGTTAAAAAGCATGATTTCAGTTTTTGTCTGGGTTGAAAGACATCAACCATCTCTTTGACCAGTCACCAAGTTTATGTAGATCATAATTTATGACATATTTTATTTGAGTTTCATCTTGACTTGAATAGCCAAGCGAAGTGTCATCAGCAAATAAATGTCTTAAGGAAAGAAACTTATCACCAATATAGTTAATGTAAATAAAGTAAACAATATAAAAGATACATTGCAAAGTGTCTTACTTCGATAAAATAAGCAAATCGCTTTCTGACCTCAAGACAACAAACATAAAAATGTATTGGCGAACCGTCAAGTAACTACTTAAGAATTCTTCCCCTACTTTTTCATTATCTCATATTTGTGCACATAAAAATGATACCGAGTTTGAAGTAAAGATTCTTTAAGATGTTTGAACAGCTGGTAGTGGGGCAACATTCAGTATTATGTGCTTTATCCAACGATTTTCTCAATTCATCTAACGAAAAAGGGCTGTTGGATTCATCCATTTTTTTTTATCTAAAATTTAACGTGATCCTTTCTTTTTGGAATTTAAGTTTTTGAAATGCTGGATGCAATTATTCTATAGAATTTTTTTTTTTAAATATTTGGCTTCCTTTATTAGAGATGTTTTGTTCAGATGTTAAAGTATCTTGTCCATCTTTTAAATGATCAACGTTTATTTTTATTATTTTTGCTTTTATTTGATTGTATCTTGTTCATTGATCTATGACAATCTAATTTGGAAACAAAATTACGACTGGAAGTGCGACGACTTTGTTTTAATGTTCGTTTGCTTTGAAAATGCAGAAATGCCCAAGATTGTTCGATGTGGGATGTTTTCCCAAATGTTGTCCGACTTTTGTGCAATTTTTTGTTGGTATGTTCACTTCCACAGAGATAATCACGGACTTTCTATGAGAAACCAAGAAGATGAATCAGTAACAGTAAGATCAAAAGCTGAATAACACTCATTCCCACGATGCAAATATGTTTCAGAACCATCGTTAAGATACCCTATCACTCATGGGTGAGAAAGTCTTCAAGTTGTTTGCCTTTGTCATTAGTTGTTTTTACTAACCCATAAGGGGCTACATGTATGTGCATTATAATCTCTCATGATAATGAACGATGTAGGTAATTGATGAGCTAAATTGTTTGTTGGGATTAACTGAGTGATGAAATAGGTGATATATAAATTAAACACAAGGCTATAGTTTTATTTAAAGAGATGTACATGTATATAGCAACTTCCTGCAGATCTGTATTGAGATTAACATAACGAGGAATGTTGAGCCGCATTCAGCTCTTTCATCCGCCTCTACGTAAGTGCTGTAGGAATAATTGTGCAGAGGTTTTATTGTCACTTTTTTCAAATGAGTTACTTGAAGACAAAATGCAATTGTGAGAAGAGCTTGGACCAGTAAGGTGGTTTCAATAACATTAATTTTAAGGCCTCTGCAATTCGTTTGGATGATCAAATTCATTATTTTAGACAAATGGGAGAATAGTCTGGTGGTTTCCGATGAGATCTGCTCATCCGATCCCCTTCGGGAGATCTCATTGGAGATTACCGCGAAGAGAAGTGCGATTCATCTATTGGCAGGCCCCACACCGTCTAGTCGTTATTTTTGTCAAAATATCTGAGTTTATTATGTACCTTGACTGTGTCTTCATCTCTGTTCCATGTCCCTGTGGAGGACCTTTGGAGTGTTTCATAAGACCTTTCGGACGTTTATTGTTGTCAATGTTTTGTTTGTTGATAAGAACATAAAAGAGAAATTTAGGTTTTAAATGGGCTTGAGGTGCTGGATTGCTAAGAAGAGCTTGATGGAGTAATGATATTTTCGCTTGGTTTGACAGTGAGTCAGACTGGGTTGTCCGTGTCTTGTCTTCAATCCAGGTGAACATTGCTTATGCTTCTACTGAATTGAAATAAGTTTGGCGTGCCTCAGAGTATGTTATATTTTTCTCATTTTTTTTTCTGTATTGAAGGAAACCACGTGTTGCAACCGAGATGGTAAATTTGAAGATAATAGTGTTCTGTATGTTTCTATTAATAAAGCGTCCGATCTTAAATTTGTGACATTTTATTTACCCAGCACAACTTTTTACGCATTGTTCATCGATAAATGGCGACAGTTTTGTTAAAGGTACAATTTTAATTTGCCACTTATGTATATTTAATTAGATCAGCCTGGTGTGTATTAATTTGCCACTTATGTATATTTAATTAGATCAGCCTGGTGTGTATTAATTTGCCACTTATGTATATTTAATTAGATTAGGCCTGGTGTGTATTAATTTGCCACTTATGTATATTTAATTAGATCAGCCTGGTGTGTATTACAATACTTAAAGTATTAAAATTCACAAGATTTAATACTGAGTGTGATTTTTAAACTTTATTATTATAATTTATAGTTACAACTTGCTGTAAAACAACCAAATTTGTTAATTTCTTGTTGGTCAGATATCTGTTTCCACAAAATTTCCGGTACACACTTATCACAAAGCATCAACAATAGATCATTTGCCAGTTTCCGATTTGATTCTAAAATCTTAAGCTTTTGACATTTTTCTAAAATTGAGTTATTTCCCTTACGGGGGACTAAATGGATATCGTTCCATGTGAGAGCAAAGGAAATGATAAAGAATTTGAGGATAATTTTCTTAAATTTATAGATATTTGCACCTTGTAAAATAACAAAGGTTAATCTGATAGCAAATAAAAAAATGACATTCACCATTTATATTTTATACAGAGTATGAGAAAAACCCGATATATGGGAAGCAACTACTGTTCATACTTCATTTGATGTCCAAGTTTTTATTATTGAAGTACATACTTACAGTATAGTCAAAAAAAATAAATGATATCTCATAATATATGAAAGTTGTAGACGTTCTATGTATTTGAAAACATATGTCAATCGAACTTATGTATTCATTCTCATTCATAATAAGCGACAATTCGAAATAGACGATTTGTCTATTACCGAATTGATTCTAAAATTAGCAGCTCAGTTGTTTGAAATGATAAGCATTTAAACGTATTAAAGTTATAATAGTATGTCAATAATTTCTGAGACATCTTTAGAGATCGCATGTACAACAAACTGAAGTGAAATAACATAATCACGAAGAATATTACTCCTGTTTATGCTCCCACCAGTTGTAATGTAAATGGTCCATGAACTGTTTGATTGAACTTTTGTTTCGGCCGCGAAATTGTTAATGTTATATGGAATGGGTCCTACTGATAATTTATGAACATGTGACTCTTTTCTCTAGGAGATCGTGTCATCATGTCATCCATTGATGTATGTATCGTTTTACACACAAGTCTGATTTTATTCCTTTCACTATAAGATAATATCCATCATATATATGCTTTACCATACCTTATAATTCATCACATGATGGTTCTTTTTTTTAAAGAATATCAGTTTGTTTTCCCAATCATATTTTTTGTTTCAGTGAAATAAAAATCTTTTGAAAATCATCTGAGAATCCTTTGTTCATAACAGAGCTTACGTTAGATTTCTTTGCCTTTACTTCTAAGTGTGTAGTCTTTTCTGAATGTTTATCAGAATTTTCATTTTTCTCCGATGCCTGGGAATTGTTGGTACCAGATGGCGCTTTAGACTTAGATTTCCTCCTTTTCACATTAACCGATGGTAGAACAGCAATCGTTTTTGTGTCTGTTGAAGATGAGCCATGAACTTGATCTTCCTTCGTAATTGATGGTGACACATGACTTGATAACGATGAAGTAGAGTTAGATCGACTTCGCATTAGAGGCTCATCATCCAAGGAAATGACATTTGACAAAGCTAATGTAGACTTACTCAGTTCCTGTGATGAACTTGACGGTGACGAGTTTGAACGCCCATGTGGTGTTGTTTCTTCTGTGGTATTTCCTGTTATTTGGGGTTCTTCTTCTCCATCACAAGAAACAACAATTGAAGGAATTCGTTTATTTCGACCTTGCTGTCCGTTTTCCATTAATATTGTTTCAGAAAGCTGATGGCATGTTTTATTTACTGTCAATTCTGATGTACAATTGTTCCAGAATGTTATTCGAATGATTATCAAATTAGAATCACAGTTCGATATGCTAAGCCAGGATCTCTACACTGACTAACCAGGTCAGTTGTTTACACTTAATTAAACAATTTAGTGACATAGAAATGAAATGTGGAATGAAAACTAAAATCATTAAATACTTAGTTAACCTTCTTATAAACTAAATATGATTACAGTAAGCCACTTGATACGATAATTAGTTGTAATGTGGTTTAATTGTTCTTTTGTTACGTAAACAAATCAGAATGAGATAATATTTTATAGCTCAACATGTAGGATTAATTTGTTTTAGGTCTGAGAAACCATGTTAATATGGGTTTTTTCATTGTCTACTTATTATTATTATTATTATTATTATTATTATCATTTTATTCTTTTTTAATTTTATTATTATTATTATTATTATTATTATTATTATTATTATTATTATTATTATTATTACAAAATGTATTATTATCAATGAGTTAGGTAGTTGGATTACCTAACAACTCATACAAGCCTATCACCAATACGGCGTGGGTTCGAGCCCGGCTTTGTAATTACAAAAAGGGTGCTTTCGACTCGCAGCCGCAAGTGATAAAGCTTACCATTTGATGAACTATTTAGTAAAAATATAAAGGAATGGCCTTATTTTGATTACATACGATCTTTATTTGAGTCGGTTGGTCTAGATCATTTTATAAATGGAAGTTTTAATAAAGGTATATTCTATACATTTTTTGGTGAATTTACACGAAGAAAAGAACTTGACAATATAGATACGAAGTCAAGCTTGCATTTGTACAAAACGTTTAATATCACAGGTAGAACCCAAAAATATTTAATCAATATAAATGATTTTCGCGGTTCAAGGCTCAAACTTCTAGCAAGGACCAACTGCTTGCCAGTAAACAGTACCTTATGTCGTATGCAAATTCGCACTAATCCTCAATGTACAATATGTACAAACAATTATGAAGAAAATGTGAATCACGTGCTACTTGAATGTGAAGCATATACTAATTTGAGAAATGAGTTAAACTCGGACATAACAACCCTATTTTGTGGACAACACGTAGATGCTGACTTCACTGGATTGCCGCCACATGGAAAAATGATGTTTTTAATCGGTGATTTGGGATATCATTTCTCTAATTTTATAGGAGATGAAATTGATAAACTATGTAAGAGGTTTTTGTGCAATATTTTTATGCTAAGGTCCCAAATCGCCGAATGACTAAGTGACATAATATATATTTTACTATAATATATGTTTTATAATATATATTTTACTATAATTGTATGTTTTATAATATATATTTTACTATAATTGTATGTCTTATAATATATATTTTACTATAATTGTATGTTATTATATTTTTTTTTTTTTTTTTTTTCTATCTAAAAATGTTAAATGATAATTGTTAATAGGGTTTTTGTTTGATATTTTACTAAGAAAATATTTAGGGAAATGTTATGTGATCTGTGTTTGTAACCTATTTTTCTACAATTCAGTTTGTGTTTTACATGTACTAAATACGATCTTAACAGAAAGAGAGATATTTTAAACTGAAATTGTGTGACATTTCACTGTGTATATTATTTTTAGTATGTACTGTATATAGTTTTATAATATGTAAGCATATCTTGGACGCGGCCACTGCTACCCCGGTGGTGGTTGCCCCCGTTGTAAAGGGGTAGTTTTTCCAAATAAATATATATATATACCAGTTGCTTGCCCGTGGTCGGTAGTTCTATCCGAGTACTCCGGCTTTTCCCGCCACTAAAACTGGTCGGCATGATATAGCAGAAATATTGCTGAAAGTGAAGTTAAACACCCGAAAAAATCAATTATTATTATTAATATTATTATTATTATCATTATTATATTATTATTATTATTATTATTATTATTATTGTTTATAAAGTTTAATCGTAACTTTTCAACATGTATACGACTACAATTTTGTTCTTTTTTTAAATTGTTCTTAGGTTTTTACCCATTTCGCCATTAAAGGCAGAATTGAATTTTTTGTTTGTATTAAAAGTTGCCAATATTCGATGTTTTATACTAATAAAATGTTCTGAACAAAACTCCAGGTTTAAAAAATCTGCTTTAATGGCGTAATCAGTGAAAAGAATTCGAATGTTTAGCATCATCTGTTGGTAGAATCGCCAGTAACACGAGCTAATTATAAATTAGTTGCATTTCCGAAGTTTGCCGAACAGCGTGTGGTAACTGCTATCAATAACTAAGGATGGATAATGAGGTAAGCATGTTGCATGTAAATGTATTAGAATTAATATAATTTAAGAAATTTATGTTTTTGTTCTTCCACGATTCGATTTTTGCACATCGGACATTTTCTTCACCAACAAACAATTTCGCACATACGCAAACGCTTTCCCGAATGAGTTCACTGTCAGGTCATATGAATATTGCACGGGTCAACATTGAATTCTATACGGGGTGTAAGAAAATCAAACAGCGACGTATTTCCTTCGTTCTAGGCTATTTACGTATGATATTAGGAAAAATTTCAACTGCAATTAGTATAAAACATCGAATATTGGCAACTTTTAATATAAAAAAAATTCAATTCTGACAGCCTGTATGCCTTTAATGGTAAATACATGTAGAAATACTAAGTCGAGATGGCTCTATATTTTTTTTTAATATTTCACGTTCGCGTGATGTCACAGAATAATATCTGAACATATATTGTAGAGATTCATGATTCAAGAGTATTTGCGAATGTTTGCTGATTTTGCATAAAACAGGCGTGTAAACAATATGATTATTTTTTTAAATTTTAGTACAAATGTATATTGATAAATATCTTATTTGCAATTTTACATTTTCAGATGTTGGACGAAAAGGTATGTCATCGTCTACTCGATGGGTTCATCAGTTTTGAGAACAATGGCTGAAAATTTTCTTAAGCTTGTCGCCAAGATCAGTTTTGCAAAACTTGGAAAGCAAATATTTATACTGGTTAAAAACATTGATTTTATCGCCCTTTTAAAACGAAATTCGAAATTATTTCAAATCTTAGATGATAGGGATATATTTACTGTTCCTTTAAGTTAAATAATTATAAACTACCTGTTGAATACGGACGATAAAGCAACATACTCGGAGAACTTGAAATTTGTCATTTGAGTAACTCACGAGATATTGGAGATGAGCACCATTATTTATAAAAATGTGATTATTTTAATGAAAAAAGAGACTTCTACAGATAAGAAATATTTTTAGAATTTTAATCTTTTAAAATTTGATGATTTGATGAATCTAACAAAATAAAATAAAAAGAGTATGTACATTTATTAAATTTGTAAATAAATATATATGTTCTCCTGGTTAGAAAATGTAACTCTTTCTCTCTCTCTATGTTCTCCTGGTTAGAAAATCTCTCTCTCTCTCTCTCTCTCTCTCTCTCTCTCTCTCTCTCTCTCTCTCTCTCTCTCTGTAAATGTTGTATATATGTATATATCTGTTTGTTATTATTTATTGTTGAACTTAATTGTTGAATATTGATTAATTAACAGTATACGATTGCAACAAATGTTATCAGGAAAAAAGATAAGATTTTGACAGAACTTTTATGGCTGGACAACTGTACATACAGGTCCTGTCGTGGTCGTCATCGTTGGACTTACAACTACCTGAGCAATCAGTGCCTATCACCACTAAAGATGAGAGTTCCAATACCGCTGATGGCGCGGTGTACTCGATACAATATTATGTGATTAAGTTTGTCAGTGCCTTTGTGACAGGTCGGTGGTTTTCTCCAGATACTCCGATTTCCTCCACCAATAAAACTGAGTGCCACTATATAACTGAAATATTGTTGAAAGTGGCGTTCAACACCATCTCCCCAACCCTAACCCATACATATTGATAATACATTCTAAAAGTTGTTATACATCAGGGGCGGATCCAGGATTTCAAGTTAGGGGGGGGGGGGGGGGGGCGCACTTAAAAAAATTGCGCCGAGCGGAGGGAGGCACGAAAATTTTGGGGGTATTTCGTGTGAAAAATCACGATTTTACGCCAAAAAATCATATTTTTTCCAATTGCGGAGGGAGGCGCGAAAAATTTTGGGGTATTTCGTATGAAAAATCACGATTATACACCAAAAAATCATATTTTTTCCAATTTTAGGGGGGCGCGCGCCGGGTGAGCCCCCCCCCTGGATCCGCCCCTGTACATAATAAATGTATAATTTGAATAAAAAAATGACTTGATGTAGCTAGAACCATTGTGCATTTGATGGATTGTTTACTGATGATTGATATATTAAGTTGATTGATCGAGATTTTGCCGTCAATCACAATACATTGTTTACTGTGAAATACTAGATTATTACCAATATCTTTACTATTTAATCTCCAGAGTCAAGTCATGATTAATTATCTTTATCCGTTAACCTATACATGGATTAACGAGTGGGTTATAGTATCAAATGAAAGATAATCTGCTGTTGTTTTAAATGTTCTACTTTTCTCTTTCCTTTGTCTAATAGGTGTAAAAACACGGATTAATTCCTTTAAAATGTTCTACTAAATTTGTGTTTTCTCAATATTCTTTATTCTAATAAACCATTGTATATTTTCAATGTAAGGTAGCATATCTGACCATTTTGTTTTAAGATTAAAATTCCCGACAACAGATACATTTTATCCCCACTCATATAAAACTGCATGTAATTTACAAACACTGTACCAAAAGTTTATTTTGAGGAATAAATTAATAAAGTGTTTGTTTTTATACATCAAAGGGTAGCTTCCTAAATAGATGAAAACTGTAGGTTTATGCTGTGTAACGCCACTATCAACACTATTTCAGTTATATCCAGGGCCGGATTAAAGCCAATTTATGCCCTAAGCACAGGCCAACCTTAGTGCCCCGCAACTTCCACTGGCCTAATGTAAAAGCTAACATGACCCGTGGATGTAGGTCAACCTCACAGCGACACCTGGCTAGCATCCGCTTCCTGTCTCCTCTTATACAGGGCAATCATGTCACTAAACTTGTCCCCTTACAATCGTAATTACTCGACCATTCTCGCTACCCTGCAAATAACCTCGTATGCATTAGGCGTATAAATCGCACTACTTTTCACATGTCAGTTACATGAAAGTTTGATAAAGTTATATTTTAAACAATTTTCTATATTTCAATTAAAGTTTTAATTAGTTTTGCATGATTAGATTTTACTTAGTATGTCTTCCATATTGGATTTTCGTGGACTATATTTTTGTGCGGCTTACCTTAACTTAACTTCCGGCAAACAATTTAAGAAGAATTTCTACTATGTACGTACGAGGTTATTTGCAGAGTAGCGAGAATGGCCGAGTAGTTACGATTGGTCCCCTTAGTGAACTGAACAATTTCAATGAAATCGGGGATAATCAAGGGTGGCGAAGGTGAACCACGTTGAACTTAAAAAGGATTAATATAATTTGTGCACCATATATACTATAGACTAGAATCTATGTCTTTGATGTTAGATGAGTCTCCGTGTGATATTTATTGTTTTCGGTGTCACTGGTAGATACATTACGTTTGCATTGTTTTGAACGATCTTCATGCTAGGCGATAAATTTGCAAATAAACTGTAGATAGTACGCTGTTGTAATCAACTTACATCACTGTCTTTGACCAAAATGATATTTATTATGTTGACGAAGTTCTATCCCTTTCTAACCATATGTTTGAATATCAATCTAATACGATCTTCGCTAGATCCCCAGGACCGTTTATTGCTGTTATAGACACTGATGTTCAATTTATATATTAATTATTTAATTTGATGTTAATGCTGTAATCTGATTGGCTGATCCGCCTGGAGCAACATTGGTTATACTTTATAACGGTGTCTTTCCCACTTATTCAACCTTTGGAAATTATTATTCCCATTTATCTAACTTTTCATTTTATGGCCTGGGGTTTTGCATGTTTAGTACTAAAATGAGGTAAAATACCAAGACAATTTGCTCCATGGATGAACATTATGAAATTTTAAAAGATAGAGTTTGGTATGTTTTCTTAATAAATGTTAAAAAGGAATAAAAGAAAAAAAACAAATTACAATCAAATCCTGGTCTCCAGATTTCAGCGACAGAAAGAACGACTCGTACAAGGGAAACTAGACATGTACCAGTATACATACACCAGTATATATAACCTGGGTTGGTATTGTGACATCGCCAGCATATTCATTCGCCAACGACAAATTCAAAAAGTCCTATGAAATAATCGTAATTAAAATCCAGGAATCTTTAAATTTTGTTGTAAAAATGAAATTATAAGGAATATGTTACATTTTTTGAATAGGTTATACCCGTATAACCTGGTTTGGAACAGATTACGCTTTTCATAAAACGCTTCGCGGTTTATTGAGCGTAAACAACCCCAAACCAGGTTATATCGTATAACCTGTTCAAAAATCGAACACATTCTTTAATAAGATATGAGTTTCAGTCAGTGTACTACAGTTGACATCTATGATTGTTTTACCTTGATGTTTCTTGAATCGCAGTTATTAGTTGGATCTTATCGTTGATGTATTCGATGTCGAAGCAACCACCCATGTTCCTTAGAATAACGATAAACAAGTTCGCATCCTCATTGACATATTGGTACCGAATGCTGTTTTTTTTTATACAGGATGGGAAGGGTGTAGTAAGTTGATTGTTAACAGCACTGGTGTAAACTAGCTATATAGTAGATGTACCTACAATGCAGTAGGTCATCAAGGAATGGTGCAGTTGGAAATTATATTATGAAAAGAAAGCTTAAACAGCGATAGCCAACAATTCCAACAATTTAAAAATAAAGAAAAAAGAAACAGAAAACGAGCAGCAACCTCTGATATGACACCATTGAACACAAGAGCAGCAACCTCTGACATGACACCATTGAACACAAGGAATATGTTTGTGCTTAACCTAGTAGTGGTTTGTACGGCAAATAAATAAATAAAATTATCAACAGAATCAAACATATATTATTAGATTAATAAAATAAAAAAGAAAATTACATACTGTCGGAAAAGTTCAAAAACCCAATAGAAAAATCGTAGACAAGAGGCAAATTCGATACCCCTACCACACATATACACAACCTCTCACTTTCCTGGATTGGAACAAACACTTCAATAAAAAGTGGTGCAATTCAAGTAGTTTTATGTACCAAAACATTTTATCGACTTTAAACCACAATTTAATTGCTAATACCATCTTTAGTCATCTATACACAAGTCAGAGAAAACTGTTCAACCAAGTGTTGGTACATTGTGATTTCTTTTTGTAAGATAAGGACGAGACGATTCTTTAAAAAAACAACTTTGAGTTATTAGTTTTATACTCGTAAGACGTTGACGTTGTAAATAGTCTGAACACAAACTGCAAGCTAGAGCGTATTGTATGAGTTTGTGAAATATAAACTCCATACTCGCGAGCGGTTGGTATATTACTATCAAGGGGTTGAAATTTATAATGACAAAACTGATGTCGTCTCTTTTGTCATAGAGTCTGGCAGAAAGGTGACCTTGGATGTCAACTTTGACGTAAATGTCAAGAAATGGGGCTGTTTCTGATGTTTCTATTAGTTCAAGATTCTTTAGGGGTATATCAATGGAATCCAGCAAAGGTTGGATTATTTTATTTTAACAACAAGATATAGTATATTCAACAACGCTTGTTACAAATCCAAGCTCCTTTGAAGTTACACTGTAAAATCAAAATTGTGTGTCCAGGGAGCAATCAACATATATAAACAATGTTTTACAACACATGTATCATATACTATTTCATAATTGCTTTTCAATACACTTTTGTATCTTTGTACCTTTTTACATCCATTTAACCTTGTTCGTATTTTTCTTACGAATAAACTGTATACATCTATCGCTTTTGTGTTTTGTTCCAACACATAATATGATTTGTATATCGAATACACTAGAATGGTTAGAATGTAGTTAAAATCGACATATTCTTTATCATAGATTGTGTATCCAAAAACTAGATGGTAAGAGAAATACTGATTTCAAAATTGACATTTTTAAATAGTTCTGTAAGAAGAGTTTGAGGATACCAAAGTGGTAATCAGAAGCCGTAAATCGAAGAAGGACAGACAACACAATGGCTAAAAGAAGGACAGACAACACAATGGCTAAAAGAAGAAGGACAGACAACACAATGGCTAAAAAAAGAAGGACAGACAACACAATGGCTAAAAGAAGAAGGACAGACAACACAATGGCTAAAAGAAGAAGGACAGACAACACAATGGCTAAAAGAAGAGGGACAGACAACACAATGGCCAAAAGAAAAAGTACAAAAGGACAAACAACGATATACAAAACATTACAAATAAAACTAAAGATCGAGTAACACGAACCCCACTAAACACCGGGAGTGAACTCAGGTGCTCCGGAAGGGTAATAAGTTCCTGCTCCACTAGTGGCACCCGTCGTGTTACTCTAGATAGTCACAAATTCGGTGATAAGTCATGTGACAGATACTTTCATGACATAAATAAATGAATATAAACTTCTTCTATTTGGCAATAATTGCATAATTTACACTTTGAGACTCTCAAGGTTAGATTATTAATTTACAAAACATCATCAATATACCTGAAATTGATATTAAAGACGTTAGCTTCTCCAATTTCTTTTGTCTGATAAGTTTTTGCATAAACTTTGCCTAATGAGAAGGTACAAATCATCAGTTATTATGATATCACGGTACCGCTAATACAACCATTGTCTATGAAAAAAGGAAATTTGCAATAAAAGTAATTTATAGCTGGAATGCAATTGTCTTTTCTACGTTTATTAAATTCTGTATTGGATATCTGCTAGTAGTGTGTTTGACGCCACTTTAAATAATATTTCAGCTATATTGTTGCGGTCAGTTTTATTATTGGGGGAAATCGGAGTACCCAGAGAACACATTTCAAATCTCAATATTTTGAGAACAGCTAAAAAAACATCTTGATGAAAAACACCTCATCTTAATTTAAGCAAACAATTTCTGCATTATTGGGATTGTTTTTAATATATTTTTTTTATGTCTCATACACAATTTATGTTATCACTTTATACAGCATATATTTGTTATGTTTTTGCATGAATACATTGTTTAAATCCAACTATTACTATTTATAATTATACGATACAAACAAACAAAAAATATTCCAAAACTGAACTTGCAAATCAGCAAAACGACTTTGTTTGTACGCTTCTCTAGATTGTCTAACCGAGTGTCACTACAGGAACGTCGTGGCGATGATTGTATGGTAGCTATGCAATCAGTGTGTATTGCCACTAATGTAGTGAGTTCGAATTCCGCTCATGGCGAAGTGTACTCGATACAACATTATGTTATAAAGTTTGCCAGTGACTTACGGCAAGTCAATAGTTTATTACAGGTACTCCGGTTTCCTCAACCAATAAAACTGACCACCGCGATATGACTGAAATATTGTTGAAAGTGGCGTTAAACACCATAACCCTAACCCAATGTCACTACATATCATGTGCAAACTAATGTCATATACAGAGACGTGCAAAAAGAATTCGGTCACTGTAATTTTTTTACTATATATTCCATATAAAACCACAATTTTTGAAAACATTATTCCAAAGTCAATTCTTATTCGATTTTGATGATATTTTTACCACCAGAAGCGAGAACGGGTGTAGTTTTCTGTGATTATTTTAAAATATTTTGTTGAAGCACAGATTTAAAATATTTATGATTTAAACACAAACTTAAATTATTTGTCTTCAAATGTACTATCATTGTATTGTGTTTTTTGACATTCAAAATTTAGTTTTGTGTTTTACTCGTGCACTCATAAAATTTATAGATTATAAAATTATGCTAAAATTACAGTGTAAAACTACATTTAAATCATCAAAATCGAACAAGAGTCGACTTTGGAATAATGTTTTTAAAATATGTGGTTAAACAACATTGCTAAGAAAAAACTGGTGGAAGGTGCTAAAGTGGGTCACGGGTCACTGTAATCGGGCGGCTGTATCGAGAAACAGATACGGTGTTGAAAAAACTGTTGATACTCATAAAATATTGATAAAAGCAATACAATTTTATGTTTGTCTTCAAGAAATATGATAGACAAAACTATGTGTGAAGTTTTATGACGAAATATCTCCGATTTCTATGTAAATTTACGAGTTGAAGTGGGGAAACACCCACAGGTAATTTTAGCGATGTATTTTTTATCTTGGACAAGAATAATGAGCGTCCTGATTGGATGACCGATTTAAAACACACTGACTCCGCATGGTAAACAGATGCATGTAAAAGAAATCTATGTTATATTTATTCATTTGTTTGATTCTGGAATATTGTTGATCATTGATTTAAACAAGAAAAAAGGGGAACAAAAAGGGGGGGGGGAATTTTATTTGTGAATTTTACAGTTAAATAAATGTTGTTTCGACAGTTTAAAGAGAAAAATAAAAATTTGTTGCGACTAAAGCTTAAATCAGCGTTAAAAATTGAACAAATATCAGTGGTTTTGCAAATGAGATTTATTTTAAATAGAAAATCTGAATTTATTATTTATTATTAATGATACAATTTTATATCACTTGGGAAGGGGAGGGGGGCTATCATGAAAATTTGAAATAAAAGCACAGGACCTGACTTTAAGCAAAAATAATAATCCAGGATTAGTTTTATATTAAAAAAATCCAGGACCTCTGTGTCCATTTTTTTTTTTTTTTTTATTAAAGTTAATAATATGAAATATTGACATCCACACTTGCCTTTTGGACACCACATTTCTGTGCCCACACTTGTATAATAGTAGCAACACATTAATTCCTTACAAGATAATTTCTCCTAAAGTTTTAGTCACTAAAGGGATATATAGCAGGAGATTTAATTTCAGAGACAAATGGGACCGTCGTGGCCGTATGGTACAAAATGTAGATGAATTTAAAATCTCGATCAGGGCGAGGTGTACAACATTATGTGATAAAGTTTGTCATTGACTTGCGACAGGTCGGTGGTTTTCTCCGAATCCTCCGGTTTCCCCCACCAATAAAACTGACCGCCACGATATAACTAAATTATTGTTGAAAGTGGCGTTAAACATCATAACCCTAGCCGTAACCCAACGAATTTGAAATTCAATGCACAATAGTTAGAAGATGTGCATATATTGTTGAAATAGGCGTTAAACACCATAAAACCAACTAAGTCAGAAACAAGACAACAAAGTTTTTAGTGCGGTACAATAGGCGTTGGCGCTTTGCGCAACACATGTTTTCCTTTTCGAGCATCGCTATAGCTACCCGTTTTTATGAGAAGTTCATATTGTTTTGATTACAATTTTCATTTCTTTTATAGAATAGAATATATTTTGTCCATCTAGTGTGTGCTTCCATATTAACCGCCACACTTTTATTTTTACCACTATCACATTAGCAATTTGTCCATACTTTAGAAGCAATCTGTCTTCGGCTCAAGCCAGGTTTTCAAAAGCCAGTGTTCTTTAGATTAACAAATAAATTTGAATTCGTTTTTTACAGGAGAAAGGTTTTTGATATTCTCCCTAAACGACGTTTTCCCATGTTTTCACTAATTTGGCATAATGTAATCCTCTGTAAAGAAACACCTGGGAATTTAAATTTTCAATTTTAACATCAAACCTTATTTCTCATTAATAAAAACGTTAACATCTAATTAAGTGCACATTACGGGTTTCTGTAATAACCTTCACCAGGTACTAATTAAGTGCACATTACGGGTTTCTATAATAACCTTCACCAGGTATTAATTAAGTGCACATTGCGGGTTTCTGTAATAACCTTCACCAGGTATTAATTAAGTGCACATTACGGGTTTCTGTAATAACCTTCACCAGGTACTAATTAAGTGCACATTACGGGTTTCTATAATAACCTTCACCAGGTATTAATTAAGTGCACATTGCGGGTTTCTGTAATAACCTTCATCAGGTACTAATTAATTGCACATTGCGGGTTTCTGTAATAACCTTCACCATGTACTAATTAAGTGCACATTACGGGTTTCTATAATAACCTCCACCAGGTATTAATTAAGTGCACATTACGGGTTTCTATAATAACCTTCACCAGGTACTAATTAAGTGCACATTGCGGGTTTCTATAATAACCTTCACCAGGTATTAATTAAGTGCACATTGCGGGTTTCTGTAATAACCTTCACCAGGTATTAATTAAGTGCACATTGCGGGTTTCTGTAATAACCTTCACCAGGTATTAATTAAGTGCACATTACGGGTTTCTATAATAACCTTCACCAGGTACTAATTAAGTGCACATTACGGGTTTCTATAATAACCTTCACCAGGTACTAATTAAGTGCACATTACGGTTTCTATAATAACCTTCACCAGGTATTAATTAAGTGCACATTACGGGTTTTTGTAATAACCTTCACCAGGTACTAATTAAGTGCACATTACGGTTTCTATAATAACCTTCACCAGGTATTAATTAAGTGCACATTACGGGTTTCTATAATAACCTTCACCAGGTACTAATTAAGTGCACATTACGGGTTTCTGTAATAACCTTCACCAGGTATTAATTAAGTGCACATTACGGGTTTCTGTAATAACCTTCACCAGGTATTAATTAAGTGCACATTGCGGGTTTCTGTAATAACCTTCACCAGGTACTAATTAAGTGCACATTACGGGTTTCTATAATAACCTTCACCAGGTACTAATTAAGTGCACATTACGGGTTTCTATAATAACCTTCACCAGGTATTAATTAAGTGCACATTACGGGTTTCTGTAATAACCTTCACCAGGTATTAATTAAGTGCACATTACGGGTTTCTGTAATAACCTTCACCAGGTATTAATTAAGTGCACATAACGGGTTTCTATAATAACCTTCACAAGGTACTAATTAAGTGCACATTACGGTTTCTATAATAACCTTCACCAGGTATTAATTAAGTGCACATTACGGGTTTCTGTAATAACCTTCACCAGGTACTAATTAAGTGCACATTACGGGTTTCTGCAATAACCTTCCCCAGGTATTAATTAAGTGCACATTACGGGTTTCTGTAATAACCTTCACCAGGTATTAATTAAGTGCACATTACGGGTTTCTGTAATAACCTTCACCAGGTATTAATTAAGTGCACATTACGGGTTTCTGTAATAACCTTCACCAGGTATTAATTAAGTGCACATTACGGGTTTCTGTAATAACCTTCACCAGGTATTAATCAAGTGCACATTACGGGTTTCTGTAATAACCTTCACCAGGTACTAATTAAGTGCACATTACGGGTTTCTATAATAACCTTCACCAGGTATTAATTAAGTGCACATTACGGGTTTCTGTAATAACCTTCACCAGGTACTAATTAAGTGCACATTACGGGTTTCTATAATAACCTTCACCAGGTATTAATTAAGTGCACATTACGGGTTTCTGTAATAACCTTCACCAGGTACTAATTAAGTGCACATTACGGGTTTCTGTAATAACCTTCACCAGGTACGTTTATGGTCCAAATATTGGAAAGCTAAATAATAGTAAAGTCTTTGGGCGAAAGTAAACCATAGAGCTTTAACGTTGACAGCCAACATCGAGTAAAAAACCGCATCGATGGTGTAATGGTTAGCGTGCTCGCTTCGAGTGCGGTAGATTGTGGGTTCGAGCCCCGATGGCGTCAAACCAAAGACTATAAAATTGGTATTTGTTGCTTGTCCACTAAGCACCCAGCGTTAAGGAGAAAGAGTAAAGACTGGTTGGCTCGGAATCAGGATAATGTTTCTGAGTTGAGCGACATGTCTACCAGTAGACTGTTGTTTCAGTGAGTTAGGACTATAAAAAACCAACTAAGTGTGTTGGTCTAGAACAAAGCGGACCTCATCATCACCTCATTGAAAATTATCTTGTTTTATATGAAATATATAGTAAAAAATTACAGTGACCGAATACTTTTTGCACTTCTCTGTAGTTAGGTAATGTGTTGTTTTTCTGGTGGACTAATTAAAGCATAGACATTTCTAAAGACGGTGTTAAGTTGGCGTTTGTTGCATGGACACAGCTAAGTTGGAAACAGAACTGTAATAACCGGCTACATTTTATGAAGTAAACAACATTTCAAAATGCAGAAAAGAATAGGAATATGAATGTTGACACCTTATATATGAACTCAAATTACAAATTATTTAATGTTTGCATGACTACTTTTGCATGCATCCAAGTTTTCCCACGGGAAAGTGTATATTCATTAAATGATAATGATATCCGCTTTGTACTAGATCAATACTTATAGTTGAATTTTTATAGTGCTAGTTCACTGAAATAACAGTCTACGACTAGGCATGTCACTCCACTTTATAACAGTCTACGACTAGGCATGTCACTCCACTTTGATAAATTATCAAGATGCCGAGCCAACCATTCTTTGCTGGCATTGCTGTGTGCTTATAGTGGACAAGTAGCAAATAGCAATTTCATAGTCTTTGATTTGACTCGACTTGTACCCAATCTCACGATCTACAGCTCTCAGAAAAAAAACCATAGGACCACCCTTTTTCCAAAGTTAAATGGTCGTTCCCTAGCTACCGACGTGGTTTACTGAGGAAACAGACGCTGATTTGTCTTCTAAGACAGTTGTTCTAACATTCTAGTGAGATAACTGTATGGTGTAATGATATTTTCATATACCAGCAATTGTGAAAATAACTTTTCTGTACAATGCGAAGACTGCATCAAGAAATTCACAAAACAAGCACAGCTTTAAAGGCATATAGTTAGTCAAATTCGTGAATGTTCTTGTTATAAATGAGTTGGTATATGTAAATTATGATATATATGAATATGTTCTAAACTATTCTCTGTAAAACAAATGTGTTGCAAAGGCGTAATTTAAAAAATAGATGTAATAATTAGGAAGTTTAGACTTGAAATCCTCTGTCAATGTTGAGATCTGGCAACACGTTCTTCTAGTTAGATATTTTAGTTGCAATAGGTGTGGTATAGGTATACGAGATAATAGGAACAGACTAATCTTAATATAGGTAGGTATTTTAGATTTGACTGATTTGTGATGAAGGGTATTGCCTAAGTAAAGGGCATCAAAACCTTTGTTGGTAAACGGAAGTCTAAGAAACGAACGTTTGTCGATTTAGCTTTACTATTTCGTCTTTCTTAATGACAACAGGTTTGAAAAGTCTACGACTGATAATATCCAATACTAGTGCTGTAAGCTTGTATTCATTTGAATTTGGATTTGTAACGTGGTTTTCCTAACATGAGTTGTACAAGGAATGTAGTTTTGAAAGGGGCAGTGGAAATAGTTTCGAGTGAATGTGACGCATACCCAACGGCTTCTGTATAAATTGTAGAAGGTCATTTAGTGAGACATCATGGAATATAGGGTATATATATATTGACGACGACCATGGTTTCGTTTTCCTCCCGGAACGGAGTTGAGAGTATCCATCACATTCACTGATGTACAGGTAGAGCTGAAGATAATACATATACCATCAATTTTGTCGTTACAACCATACGGTGATTTTGCATCCCCCTAATTGCCGTATCCAGTAGTCTTCCCTTTGAATAGTTTGTCGAAAGGTATCAACACCTTATTGAAAAGTATTCTGTCAGTAAAGAACAGATGACGAAATATGGTATTGGCAATTGCATTTTGGTTCAAAGTTGACTATTGTTGCAATAGTATGTCTTAAGATGGCATTGCATACTAGTACTATCTAATATTTAGATAATTGTTATGTCACGAAGATTAAATATGTTATGTACAGTTGAATCTCGTTATGCTAAATTTGGATTACTCGAAATTTCGGTTAAGTCAAAAAATTTCTGAAGTCCCGTAAAATACTTAGTGTTTTTCAACTTAATTTACTCCTTTGATCTCAGATTTCGATGTGTTGAAATTTCGGGCTTCTTGAAGTAACTTTTCAGTCCCTAATATACAAATATATTCAAATTATGTTCGTTATGTCGAAATTATCAATTAAAGCAAATAACAAATCTGTCAAGGTGTAAACAGCATGGCCTCCGGTGCTTACCGCGTAGGTGAAATTTATTTTGATAACTGTTAATTGTAATTTGTAAAGAAATCAGTTGGATTTCTTAATTGAAGCATTGAAGTGATAATCACATGAATGAGATGTTAATGATAGATTTCAAAGCACTTGTTGTCGTGACATCTTGAGTGTAGCGAAAACTCCGAAGCCATGAAACAGGCCACTATGGACAGCGATATCACTCATGTTTTTTTTATGAAACTAGTTTAACCCTGCCACTTTTTATTGAAGTGCCTGTATCAAACCAGGAAAGTGAGAGGTCATGTATGTGTGTTGGCGATATCAATTTTGCCTCTTTCCACGATTTTGATATTTGATTTTGGAATTGTTCAGACAACGTGGTATTTTTTGTTTTTCATTTTAATATGTCTAAATTATATATGATCAACTTATATTTTCCATCGGTCTGTTTCAGTATATAGTCTATGGTTGCACACTAAATATCATTCCGTCTTTGTTCAGTAAAAGTTGGAAGGTGTTTTTTGCAAATTCAAAAATTATTTTAAAACATTCTATAATTAAAACATCTTCCTTGTATTGTTACAAATTCTAAATGCATGGAGTGTCTATATTGTCTTTGTTTACCAAATTCAGAAAATTTTATATGTAACAAGTATTGAGGGCCCGGGTGGCTCAATAAGTTAGGTAGTTGGATTACCTAACAACTCGTACAAGCCTATCACCAACACTGCGTGGGTTCGCGTCCGGCTTTGTAAATTACAAAAAGGGTGCACTCGACTCGCAGCCGCAAGTGATAAAGTTTACCAGTTGCTTGCCCATGGCCGATGGTTCTCTCCGCCTCCAGGTAGTCCGGCTTCTTCCACCACTAAAACTGGTCGCCATGATATAGCTGAAAGTGGCGTTAAACACCAAAAATCAAATCAAATCAACAAGTATTACTTAGTATAATAACATATTAACATGTAATTAATAAAGGACGAAGTCCTTATAACGGTAGGCTGTCCGATTTTTCCTTCTATATTGATAGCCAATTATCTGTTCACCGGAGGTTTAAAAAATATATCAATTGATAATTTAGAAACGCAAAAGAAATATATTTCAATGAAAAATTCTCAATTCTTTAATTATTTACTCTATGCAAAATCGAAATAAACTTGAAATAAAATTCTAATAAAAAAATATCTTTCTACGAAACTCCCGACGGAAGAGCGGCGTACAGTAGGTCAATCGGCAAACCTCGGGTGAGTCCGCTTCGCTTCCTCAATACCTCGGCTGTAATACGGTATTTGATATGCGTCTACGCGTCACATTTCTTCGCCGGAAGACCGTATCACTTCAATCAATCATTGCGCACCGTGAATAAGTTCTAAAATGGCGACAATAGATGAGTGTATAGAGTTTGCTTTGAAATATATTGGTCTTTGATGAAGGTACGGAATCAGCCGACATTGCGACGAATGAAAATATATTATTATTGGACGAATATTCGAAAGTGAAATTATTTTAATACCTCCTTCATTGAAGATTTCCGAAAGTAGTTCCAATGGGAGTTATCGTAATACGGACTAGGTTTGATGAAGAAGGTACGGAATCAGCCGAAGTTGCGACGAGTGACAGTAGGTAAAATGAACGGAACAGCCATAACAAATCGGCTACAAAATTCATTCAAAATAAAAGATAAAAACGTGTACGGATCATCGTATTATTGAAATTTCATTGAAGGATTTGCATTTGACCAGTTGATCGTTATTTCCTGTATTTTCATGTTGTTTTAGTGTGGTTGTAATACAAAAATGGCGTAGTTACACTGTAAATAAAAAAGGGGGTCTTGAATGGAATATTTTTGTTAGAAGACCAATATCTTCTAACTCGCCGAAGTATTTCTTCGCACACAACTTTTTTGAATTTGTAAATGTTTTCTTTGTCAACCTAAATCTCATATTTTGATCATGAGTAAACTGGTGACCAAAAAACATTCCTATGTTGATATTTTTTAAAAAGGGTTCCATGGCACAAACTCAAAATAAAAATCAAAAGAACCCTACCCATGAAAAACCTGTGCCTGCAACAGTCCTACACAACAATTTAGACACTAAGACTAAAACCTCCAACTGTACCCCTAAGGAAATTTATGTTGAAATTATTAAGATGAGCTCTCCTTCTCAAAATAATATTTTAAAGGGTTCCATGGCATAAACTCAAAATAGAAATCAAAAGAACCCTACCCATGAAAAACCTGTGCTTGCAACAGTCCTACCCAGCAATTTAGACACTGAGACTAAAACCTCCGACTGTACCCCTAAGGAAATTTATGTTGAAATTATTAAGACGAACTCTCCTTCTCAAAATATAACCCCATACCCATCAAATTTTCAAGGTACACATGCCATGCCTATGCTTATGGGCTATGAACAATTTCAACCACCATCAAGTAATTTAAATGCCAATAACTCTTAAGAAAATAAAGATAGAGAATTACCATTCACAAAATATAACCCAACAACAACCAAATTTACAGCATGTACAGGGTTCACCTATGCCTATGGGCTATGAACAATTTAAAACCCCACAATATAATTTAAGTGCCCCAAACTCTGGACGAATTAAAATAGAAAGTGGAGATTTTCTTATCTATGATGTTCCAGGAGATGGCCAGTGCTTCTTTCATGCCCTTAGTTTAGCCATCACTGGCAATTTATCACAAAGCTTGGTTTATAGGTCATTGATCTGCTCAGAAATTTACAACAAATTTGATTTTTATGAAGACCAGTTAAAACTTAGTCACCATTCCAATATTTCAAGGCATGCATATCGGAATAAAATGGTTCATGGTAACCAATGGACTACAAGCACTGAGATTTCAGTTGCTACTAGAATTTTGCAAAGCAATATAAATATTTGGTTACAGGGAAGAGATGGACATAACAATATCTGTTTCACTAAGGAAGAATATATAAATTCTTCTCTCAGTCGAAATGTGGATTTGCTTCTACACCTGAATCATTTCAAATTGCTTATAAAAAATTCTAATGAACAAAATGGTTTCCAGTTTTATTCGACAAGTATTGCAATACAGCAGAAAAGCAATGAAGATTCATTTTCAAAACTGAATAAAATATATAAAAACAAAATATCAAAAGGAAAAAAACATGAAAAGAGAAAACAACCACAGGAAAAATCATCCACATCTGGGGAAAAAATTAAACTGACAAAATCTAACACAAATGTAGAACAGAAAAATCCAACACAAAAAAATATGACTGGAATTATTCCTAATGATATTGAAATGCCGATTTCTATTACAGTAAAGTATGTTTCTATATAAGATCTTTTAAAAGATCTATATATTTTATAAGATTTTTTTTTTTTGCAAACAGTCTTCAGTTACACAGTCAAAGAGAGATAACTCCAGCCAAATAATAAATTAAAAAAAATTTAAAAAGTACTTGAAAAAAATAATACATTCAATTCTCATGCCTCCCTCTAAACATTATAGGACTTCGTCCTTCAAACAGGTTGCCTGTCTCATATTAAGTATTGTGAAAAAATACACCTGTCCGATCAAAAATACAAAAATCATTTAATCTTTTTACGGCATCAGGCACAGGGCCTTGTCACTATCCACGTAAATATACTATCAATGCATAAACATGTACAAGGGCGGACACCTTTTTTACCCTCGCTCGCTTCATGTCGTGTTTGTTTTTTAAATTCCTTCTAATATATTCAAACCCCTGTTTGGTTCAACTCCCAAGACCTTATTCTTTTCAAAAAATATCATGACCTCCCCTCGACTACCTCTTGTGAAGGTGCAGCGGTCGTTTTTGTCAGGAATTCGTCCGAGTAGAGAAGTCCATGGACCCAAAGTGAAAGTAACAGCGCCACCTATAAAAAAACGGAAGTTCGGAACTCTCGGGGTTTTAGCTTTGAGGTAAGGAGAATAACGTTAAGATTCAAACAACATTAAACGGTAATTTCCTTACCTCAAAGCTAAAACCCCGAGTGTTCCGACCTTCCATTTTTTCTATAGGTGGCGCTGTTACTTTCACTGTGGGTCCATGGAGTTCTCTACTCAGGCGAAACAAAATATTTTTAGGACAAGAAAAAAATTAATTAGGAATTAATTTATAAGGATTGATCATAATTTTTTGTTCGGTTCATTCGAAATAAACTCAAAAATGGGGTACACACCCTTGCGTAACGCTTCGCGGGTTACACAGTGTGTACCACATTTTTAAATTTATTTCTTCATGAACCGAAAAAGAATTGAGATCAATCCTTAAGAAAGTTTTATTTTATTTTATTCTATAAAGATAAATTCCAATTTTCCATTGAAACCTATGTAAAGTCCAGAGGATTGGTATTAGCTTCTCCTCCTTTATATACTTGCATTGTCGCAAAAACATAATTTATTTGTACGAGCTTCAGAAACAGGTAGAAAAGTGTGAGAAAGAAAACTTTCCAGTCTCATGAAAAAAATGAAGGAAAGTGGCAAATTAGACATTTAATAATAAACGATTAACCAACCACAGTGCCAGAAAATATCTTCTCCAGAAGTTAAGAGAAAACAATGTGGAGGGGACAGATATTATGCAAATATTAGGGCATAAAAATGTGGCATCTATTAATAATTACTCAATATTGAGAGGGGAAAGACACAAGAAAATATCAAACATCCTCAGCAACACTGAAAGTGAAACTAAAAGAAATGCTTTGGTACCAGTTGTCAGCAACTTACCTCGTACAACTTCCACAAATTCTACAGCCAGTAGCAATTCTGATGTTTCGTGTCGAAGCAATCCCGATGTTCCTTCTTACTGTGCCAATACAAATATGTCAAGTCAAATTAGTTCTGTTTTATGGGGCGGTCCTCCGTGTCAACACACTGAATCAGAGGGGCTTGTTACGATTTTTTGTATCCCTCGACCACTATTACCTCAAAGTTGGTTAAATGGGATTATTAAGCCAATTTATAAAAACAAAGGCGATGTTAAAGACCCAATGAATCATAGACCAATCACAATAGTTAGTTGCTTGGGGAAACTGTTTACTGCAATACTGAATGCAAGATTAAATGATTATACTGAAGAATTCATGATGCTTAAAGAAAATCAAAGTTGTTTCAGACAAAGTTATTCAACACTAGATAATATTTTCGCTATATTTACACTATTTCAAATCTTAAAGTTAAAAAGGAAGAAATTATATTGTGCATTTATTGATTTTGAAAAAAGCCTTTGACAGAGTATGGAAAGATGGTCTTTTTCACAAATTATTACTTAACAACATAAATGGTAAAATGTATAATATTATATTCAATATGTATACCAGTGTTAAGTCATGCATCTCATATAACAATCACACTACAGGATATTTTAACTGTGAAATTGGAGTTAGACAAGGGAAAATCTGTCCCCTTTTCTTTTTTCAAAGTTTCTTAATGATCTAGAAGAATTTTTGCTGACAAAAGATATAGTTGGTTTAAAAAGTATCACAGACGAGTTAGAAACTGAACTTGAAATTTATCTAAAAATATTTGTAATGTTATATGCCGATGACACACTTTTATTAGCTGAATCAGCTGAAGATCTTCAAGTACAATAAAATGCTTTTGGTGAATATTGTGACAATTGGAAAATGAAGGTGAATGTGAACAAAACAAAAACAATGGTATTTGGATTTGAAAAACTACGACAAAATCTCAAATTCACCTATAAAAACGTTGATATCGAAATAGTCAAACAATTTAATTATTTAGGGGTAATTTTTACAAAAACATGCAATTTTGATGTCACTAAAAAGCATCTTGCTGACAAAGCGCTTAAGGCAATGTACGAAGTTCTTAAAATGGGAAGATTATATAAATTATCGGTGAAAATCCAGCTAGATCTCTTTGATAAAATGATAAAACCTATTCTCTTATATGGTTGCGAGGTCTGGGGATTTGGCCAAAATGAAGTATTAGAACGAGTTCACTTGAAATTCTGCAAAATACTTTTAAATTTAAAGCTCTCTACTCCAAACTATATGGTTTATGGTGAGCTAGGCAGGTATCCAATTGATATTGATATAAAAGTAAGGACAATTTCATACTGGGCAAGACTTTTAAGTGGTAAGCAGGCTAAATTTTCAAATGTATTTTATAGGCTTTCTAGAAATTTGAATGAAAATGGCGATACTAATTTAAACTGGGTTTATTTGATCAGAATAATTCTAAATGAGTGTGGATTTACATATATATGGGAAACAGAAAATGTTAATAATAAAGAATGGTTAAAATGTGTTGTGAAACAGCGATTGTTAGATCAGTTTGTACAGAATTGCCAAACATCTCTGTCAGATTCTTCAAAAGCATTAAATTATAGGATTTTTAAAACCAAATTCGAATTCGAGGAATATTTCGATATTTTAAATATAGGTGATGCAATCAGACTGTGTAGATTTAGGACAACAAATCACTATCTACCGATTGAAACCGGTAGATGGAGAAATATTGATAGAGAAAACAGGTACTGTAATTTATGTAATTGTCAGAAATTAGGCGATGAATACCACTATGTTTTAGAGTGTTCCTTTTTAAACGATAAACGCAAGCAGCTTCTTCCAAATATTTTATGAAAAGACATAATGTTGTCAAATCCTTTGAACTTCTATCTAGCAAAAAACAATTGCTGTTACGAAAATTATGTATATTTATCAAACATATCAATAAGGTCTTTTGTACTCCTGGCTTACCCACTGTTGTTCCTTAACCTATGTATATTTTGTAAATAGTCTTGTTATGTTATTATTATGTTGTTATTTTTCTCTGTACCATTGTATTTGGCTGTATGAGAATAAAGATATATATGACTACTCTAAAAAAAAAACCACAGGTGCTCGAGGACAGGACCCTGTCTGGTACCCCTCAATGTCCCTCCTACCTCATTACTATAAAAACTGTTTTTTTTAACAATATATATACCCATGTACAGTCTTTATTTAATACATATGTTTACCCACCACGCCCACATCACTATAGTTTTTATATAGTCTTTCACTCGTTTATCAGCCTCGTCAAATAAATTCTATATTCATCATCAATAGACCAATATTATCATGTAATCAGAAGTATTAGGTATATTATATTACATTAGGTATCTGTTATTGTCAATCACCAGAATCATCCTGATTTTTCTCATTTATCAGATAGGAAGCTTAGCGTGATGTTTTGATAGCGGTAAAGGTAAGGTTTATATAGTATTTTCATAAAACAATATATTTTTTGTATGTATATTTGGCTTTTAATTAGTACAGAGGGTGTTGTGAAGAATTGCTATGCTAAATATTTAGGTTAGTAAAAAAAAAAAACTTTTTTTTTTATAATATTTATTTATCTCTGGTTAAAAATTAATTAAGATTTCAAATAGGCGTTTTTCAAAAGCAGCCAACTGTAGCATAAGCGTGACATTTATAATTTTAATGATAAAACTATCTATAAGAGTGTTTATTATTATAAACACTTCCATATTTTCCATGAAATTACAAGTTAATCTCTGTTGGCTGTAAGTCTGACATGTTTCTCTCTTGTTTTCATGTTACCATGTTTGAATATTTTTAATTGTCGTTTTATCTCGTGTGTGCACTAAGCGAATAGTTTGCCTATATAACTTATGGGAGTTATTGTCAATTAATTAATTCCGGTTATTAAAAGCATTGCTATTTTTTACCAAGGATCTAATTTTCAGGAATAATGTCTTGATCTTGAACAATATTTCCTAAATAGTTAACATTAAATATATGACAAAACTCCCGGACCTGGCTTAACAAAGCTATCCCAAGACCTGTCATAAGATATATCCTATGACATATATTAGGACCATAATATTATGACTATTTTATGACATATCCCAAACCGCTTATCAAAGCTATCTTATGATGGTCCTAAAACAAAGTGGCAAGTCATAGGTATAATTACATGTTTTCCAATACTGGTCGAGGACCAATTATCGCCAGTAGTGTATGACTAGAATAGTATAATTACTTGAGACAATACAAATTAAAAACAACAAATTGTATATAAAAGAAAAGAAAAAAAAACTATCGTTCCTGGTTTAATTTTTGCAAATGATACCATAACCATGTTTACATTGTTGGAATTACATGAGTTATGCATCTATATTTATTCAACAAAACGGATCATAAGCAAATTTTAAAGCAAAGAAATGAAAAAAGGCTTCCGGTATCGATTTCTATCAACATATATAAATTATCAAGGTAGTAATTTACTGGGGCACGGTCCCTTCGTATATGTAAGAACATGATAATCCCTGTTCTTACAAACTTAGAACATTGTAAAGTAATCAAGACAATATAATATCATCATTGATTGTTAGATATACTTTATAAACACATATCTGTCAAACTATTTCTATACATTTAGTGAACACTATTTGTAAGTAAAAAGTTTTTGATAAATATCTGCAACATATTCCAAGGGAAGGCAGGTATTACAGAAAACTTTTAGTGAATAAAGGTAGTGATAAAAGTATCACATTCAGTGTTCAATCAATTGGAATCAACACGTTGTCAAACAGAATGAAGGACTTGTTTCAGGATGCTGGCATTCCCTTGGAAAACAGGAATATTACAAACCACTCTGGTAAAGTAACTTGTTGTACTACTCTGTTCAATGCTGGATTTTCCTATTCAAGTGTGAAGTTCAGGAGCGGGCACAGGTCTGGTGCAGTGGAAACGTGTCAGTCACGCACTACAGCCTCCAAAACTGACTATCACAGCATGTGATACTGATAATACAGCAACCTCAGTGGAAAAAAATGACAATGATAACAAGGAAAATTGTGCAACTGATGAAGATAGTGCATGTACCATGACACTAACAGTGCCTAAGGCAATTAAAAAAGTGGCGATTTTCAAGAATGGAAAGAGATATTGCTTGGAAATATAGATGTTATTAATAAAAGTTATTATTTCTTGACAGTATTAAATTTAATTCAACATTTAATCTTTTATTCAGCTGATAATGCTTTGGGGCATTTCACAACAATTGTCAACACCATTTAATCTACTGTATATTGTTGTCAGATGGCCCAAGGCAATATTTCCAGCTGTAGACAGTCAGAACAATGGGGAAAATCCATGGTCTTAATGATTAAGTAAGGCAAAATTCTATTGTCGAGAGTACTTTACTATGTTCTAAATCTACCTAGAAGCAAAACGGACATTAATATACTGAATTGGAAGTCACTAAGTTCAAATTCAAATTCTTTATTCACTCAGACACATATACAAGTGTAACAAGAGGAATATTATACAAAATATTTTACATAATGATGGATATAACTAACTTAATATAATACAGCTTCAGAATATAATTACAAAACATTTTGCAATTTAGATATAAATAATGACAATTTTTTCAGAACCTTAACATTACACAAAGATAACAGGCCTTTCATTTTGTACATGTTTGCATATCTAGTATAATGAATTGGAATACATTTACATCTAAACCTTTGTACATCAGCAGAGGTGCATTCAAATAAAAAATGAAATCCAGTACCTAAACCAACATTACACAGATGACAAATACGTTCTTCTGTTGGAGTATTCAACCATCTTCCAGTTTCTATTGGAAGTTTAATGTTACTACATCTAATCTTTCTTATCATGTTTCTCTCATGTGGTAATAATTTCAATAATTATTTCTCTAAATTAAATTCATTTTTAAATATGCCATAAAATTCTCCCCTAGAAGAATTCTTAATTTGGTTAATAAGGGTAATAACAAAATTACCGAACTCCGAACAATCTTACAAAGGGAAAGTCAAAACTCATAAGTATATAGACAGACAAAATCAGTCAACAACCGGAAAACTGTGAAAACCGTAATGACCCTGACTTGGTACAGGTATTTCTAAAGAAATGGTGGGTTGGATCAGATTTTAAAGCGCCAAACCTCCCGCTTTCATTAAACCAGTTTTGAATATATTGATCAGTCAGATTTTGCTTAACAATAAATTTTAGTTGCACTGAATGAACTGGCTGTTGTTGGTGCCATAGATAATTAAGCCCAGTTCTCTCAAAAATTGATTTGATAAAATGTATCCACTTAAATTGAACATTATCAATAATACTCAAATTAAACAGAATCTTATATAAAATACAACTAAGTTTCTTCTCGTTTGAAATAAGTCTATTCCAAAAGTTTACAATCTTTAATTTTATAAATATATCTATAGGTGTTCTACCAAGTTCTCCGTATGTCATAAAATTCGGAGTAGTGGTTCTAACACCTAACATATTTCTACAGAACTGAAGATGAAGTTTTTCTAGTTGCTTAGTGTTCTCATAACCCATACTTCACAGCCATAAGTAAGTATTGGAAGTATAAGTGTATCAAACAATTTAAGTTGTAAATCTATTGGAATCGATATATTTCTCAATTTTCTATACAAACAATATAAAGCTTTGCGAGCTTGATCCATCAATTTAGCTCTTGCCTTCACAAAAGAGCCGTTATAATTAAATATGACACCTAGATATGAATAAGAGTCGTCAATTTGTAAATTCTCTCCACTAGCTTAAAAATAGGTTGATTTGTTTATTTTCTTATACAAAATATTATTACTTTAGTCTTTTGCAAGTTAACCTTCAATTTCTAATGATTACAATACTTTTCAAATATAGCCAAAGCATATTGCATATCAGCTTCAGTTTCTGAAAGAATAAAAGTATCATCTGCATACAGCAATGAGAAGAGTTTTACAAATATATTCCAATTTTCTGAACACATATTTCTAATATTTTCTAAATCATTTACACTGTTTTCAACAAAAAATTGCTCCAAATCATTTAGATAGATAGCAAAAAGGAATGGGACAAATTTTACCCTTGCCTAACACCATTATCACACCTGAAAAATGATGAACACTTATCATTATTCTTAATACAAGACTTGACATTGTCATAAAGACTGTGAATAATTCTAAAAACTTTACCGGTAATATTTGACTTTTGAAGTTTGACCCATAATGATGAGCGAGTTATAGTGTCAAAAGCCTTTGAAAAGTCAACAAATGTACTGCTCAATATTTTTCCTAGAAACATATATATATAGAAATCAATGCATGTAAACTAAATATGTTGTCCAATGTACTGTATCCCTTCCTGAACCCTGTTTGTGATTCTGAAATCAAGCCTACTTCATCTGATAATTCACACAATCTGTCATTTAGAACAAAAGTAAAAGTTTTACTGAGACATAACACTAATGGTATAGGTCTATATGAACTATGATCATTGGTATCACCTTTGTTCTTGTAAATTGGAAAAATTACACCCTCAGACCATGATTCCGGAATTAATCCAGAGCTTTATACAATATTAAAGAGTTTACAATAAATAGGCAAAAAAATATTAATTGTACTTTTAATGTGTTCATTAACTATATCATCATAACCTGAAGCTTTATTACTTTTAAAATTTTTAACAACTCGCAAAATTTCTTCTTCAGTAATTGGTGAATTCAAGATATTGTGAACATTTTCCCTATCTACACTATCAAAATCAATTTCCCGATCTTTTTCATTCTCAGGCAATTCATTCAAATTCTTGAAAATATTCAACACACTGTTCCACTGTTACATTATTACTAACATCATATTTTTTATTATCAATATTGTGTAACGGGCCTGGTATCTATCGAAAATGATATGATAAAGTAAATTAAAATAAATAGGAAAATAAACTGTAAGAAAGGGTTCGTACCTAAGTTACTTCTTATGGTTCGAGATTTATTGTGCAAAATGAAAAGAACCTTTCCAAATTAATTGTATTATTTTAAAATAGTAGAAAATTGTATATCTCAATTTTGCTCAATAAACTACAACTATAACTATAAATAGAATGTTGGCTCGCTTTGAGCTATTCAACGATCAATCGTTTTATCAGAATAACAGGCAAGACTTAAATGCAGTCACTTCTGCTATTCTTTAAACCCTTATGTCTTGTTTCAGCTCAGTTCAGCTCAATATGCCTATTTAATCTTTCGACATTCACTTCCCAAATGGCACAAAACGAATGCAACGATCCGCGGCATTTTGACCGCCTTATATACTCTAAAATTTTCTCGGGATCCTCTAATTAATCGATCACTTCTATGTAAACACCCGAGAATTCTACAAGGGGATTTCCAACTTTATAAATACAACATTGACGTAATGGAAAAAATAGCGCTTTCAGTAAAGTGTTCATTTCATTTCACTACAATTGTTTAATATTTTCCAAAGACCTTTTGGATCAGTCCTTGACTTTTCCCTAATAATATTTGCAGTTTTGTCCTGGTATTCACAATAACTTTTGTTCAATTGAGTTTTATAAAGTTTACTAACATTTTTCATATCAGTCTTATTAATTTGGTGTTTAATATGACTATTTTCTTTTACATCTATGGAAACACTGTCTTTTTTCTCTACATTTCATGTCAATCCATGGCTTATTTTCAGCTTTGTTTTTTTTTCTCACAAAATGACTTTTTGCATTTGCTCCCAAACACACTAGCAGAAGTATGCTTGAAAATATTTCAAACTTTTGTTACCACTTCATTTACATCATTGATACTCACATCTTGAAACAAAAGCATATCATCTAATCTGTTTACTGTGTTTTTTATCTCATTATTTTTATTAACAGTGAGATATTCAACAAACTCATCTTTCTTACAGTTATCCCACTTAACTGGCTGAGAAATATTTCTGTTTTCTGTTGATAATAAACGGATATCTACTGAAAAACTGAACTGTAGGGCACAATGTACATCAGAAAACAATGGGTCATAATCTAGAACATCAAAATTCTTATTCACAGAAAAGAGGTTAGAAGATGATATCAAATAATCCACTACACTTATAATTAAATCATTACAAGTTTTTTTAACCAGTATTTTTATCTTTGCCAATTCTAGAGTTGGCAATGTATAGATTGTTAGACTTACACATTTCTAAAAGCTTTCACCCAAAATTATTTGGTCTGCATTCATACTGAGTATATCTTTTTAAGGAAATATTATTATCAAGTAAAACTTGGTAGTCATAGCAATATGATATCTAAATAGGCCATCTTCTACATTTACATCCATAACATTCATAAAAGTTTCATCTGGTTCTGAAAAATCTTCTAAAACAGCAGTTTTAGCATTAAAATCTCCAACAAGTGCACATTTCATGTCTTTTTCTATGAAATTTGCTAATTCATTTTCAATATCTAAAAATGCATCTATTGATTAATATAGAGAGTTTTCAGGTGGGATGTATACACATCCCAATAAAAGGTCATTATTAAATACTTGTGAAATTTTCAGCCATGACACATAACCAGAATTGGAATGTAAAAATTTAATATGATTTTTAAGATTATTTCTATATACAACAACAATACCTCCAGATTTATGCTTAAATAATTTTCTATTTTGTGCAACATAGCTAAAACCATCTGGGATATTTAAAATGTCATATTTGTCAGTTTTTGTCTCTATAAAAATACATATATCATGTGTTGTAATTAACTGTATAAATTCAGGTAATAAATGTTTTGACTTGATACCACAAACATTTAAACAAATACATTTTATTTCTGAAAAATTATGTTTCTGTTTTTTAAACTTTGGGGCATTTTCATCAGTCGCTCCTCTTGCTTGCCTGTCCTATTGATAGTGGTTGTCCGGGTTTCTACGAGAGGGAAAGCGCATATGAGGTTCCAAGCTTACAAGTTGAGGAAAGCGCATCATGGGTCCGTCTGGGGTCCAGACGCTTTCCTACATAAAAATGTTTCAACCTGCAGCGCGAAAATATTTTTTTAAGCCAATGGTATAATCGATTTTATAATTACTTTCACTTTCCCCAGCAATAACATATGGACTCAGCAAAAAAAATGTCGATCTGATCGGTGTGATCAATCAGATTGCTCGTTATAGTTATAACGATTAGATTAGTAAAATCATCGGCCAATCTATCCATAAATAACTGGAGATAACGTCACGACAGATGTTTCTCCAACCCTATTAATTACTTACTATTAGGTATCATGTATAGTTGCATATTGTAATGTATGTTATGTTGAATTAATTAATAACTAATAAATTTATACTAAAGATAAGAGAGATTATTTTCTATATTCAGATTATTAATTAAATATGTTTAAACTAATATGCCGTACATTGATATATCTGGTTGTTTATGATGAGACATTCTATCACTATACTATTCTTTGAAACATTTAACTCTTTTTGAGGAAGCATTCTGTCACTATGCCAGTCTATGCTGTTCACTGATATATCCTATGACATAATATTGACATATTTGTCAGCTATTTATAATCTTCTAACAAATATCAACTAATCAATACAGATTTAACGGAAGTCAGTATCCTCATTAAGCAGATCATAATATACGTGAAACATATTTTATCAATTTTTTGACATTTGGGTGTGCCATATTATGTAATATTTACTAGTGACATAGTTTTTAGCGCCACCCCTTTTTGTCTTCGGAAATATTTTAATTGAAAGGGAGTGCATAGGACATATAAATTGTATTATGCAATGTTAAAAATTATTAAAATGATAATGTTATGTAATAATGTATTATGTAACTCCATGCACTCCTTGTTTTCATGTAAGATGTAAATATTTGTTGTTTTCGTCATTTGAATAAATGACATTAACTGGAGATATGTTTAACATTTTTTATTCTCCCTTTCCAAAAACATAGCAGAGTTGTTGCTGTTATAGTACAAAGCGGTAGGGTTGCCTCTCTCATTTCTAGGACCCCTATATGTACATATCAGAAAAACGAGGACTAACATACAAGTGTTTGTTTAATAAGCGGAAGGTTGCAAGTCGTCTGCCAACAATGGTCATTCTAAAGATGAAGATACAAGATATTATTTTCTATATTTAGGAAATACATTACATCTTTCACTAAGAAAAAGTTCAAAGACAGGAACTTACATCCATTTGGAAAACTTCACATGTACACGTGACTGCTATCTGAAATTCTTTACACTGAAAGAAGATTTTAACAAGGGAACCAGTCTCTTCTCCAGGACAAAAAATGACCAACAGGAGCGGTGTGTGACTGTATGTGGTCTATCTATGTTGATTGATGTGAGTCACAACAAATTGATCATACCGAAGTGTCGTCTCAACAATTAGCAGATGCTTTGTTTTTTTCTGTTTGATGACACTAGTTGTTCTTCGTCAACCATATACGTGTACTGCTCGACCATTTGGTGGGTCAGGTTTTGATAAAGATACTTTCGTTTCCTTGTTAATGAGGAAATACTTGTTGCACTGAAAGGAATTATGCGTCAATGATATATCGGTTTAGTGTCATCAGCTTCTGAGAGGTCAATCAACCGTATTAATCGATATACTGAAGTGTTGCTTAAATTTGACAAGTGTTATTTTCTATTTGCTTTAGGAAATAAGAAATAGACGCCTTTTCTTTCGTCGATGCTTGCATTAAATTTTCTATTGATGAATTATCAGTTTCACTTTGACCGATCATGCTTTTGAATCGAATTTCGACATCCTTTCTGATATCTCAGGATGATAAAGATCAAAAGCTGCATTCTGTATGTATGATAATAGAATACAATTTTGATAATACTGAGTTTAAAACGCCACATTGTATTGAGACCATTCGGGACGCATGCCTAATTTGCACATCGATTCATTCGAGACATTATTATTCCAAAGGGGTACACAGAGTGTTAATATACACACGTCTGTAAATACACACATAAAAAAGATGAAAATATATGCTTTCATCTCCCCAAGTTGGAACAAATGCCAATTTTCAGTGAGTGGAGGCGAGAGGTTATTGTTCGTTTAGTTGGTATTGGTGGAATTGTTGACCATCACTGCTTAAAATTTGTTTAATAAATGTAATTATTATCAAAACTAAGGTTCTCCTCCCTCAGGCATAGGTGACTTTAGCCGATCTTTGGCTATCCTGTATGGGCTCTTTGGTTTTATTGTTCTCGAATAGTTTTAAGTTATTTGGATTTGAAGTCTTTCAGTTTTAGCGTATTCCAGAAACATGTCGTGTACACTAAAGTTGATATCTATGTTTTTATTTCATAAAGCTCGAAATATTATTTTGCATGTGTGCATCTCTTGGTAATTATGTACACATCCGGTACGATAAAGTAAAATTTCGTCGTGTCTCGTTAATTTCCGTTTATTGCTAAAACGCTATGAAACACGCGGCTTCTTATAAAATTTGGCGAATACTTGATAGCTCGGCGTTGTCATTTCATGGAGACATCACACTCTTCATTCTTGCTCCAACTATAACATCACCATGGCTTTTGGGGCCGTTGTGGTCGTGATCGTATGATAGTTAGATATAAAACTAAACGTGTAATCAGTGCCTATCACCACTAAAGTAGTGAGTTAAAATCCAGCTCATGGCGAGGTGTACTCGATACAACATTATGTGATACATGTAAGTTTGTCAGTGACTTACAGCAGGTCGGTGTTTTTCTCCGGGTACTCCAGTTTTTCTCCACCAATAAAGCTGGCCGCCCCGATATAACTGAAATATTGTTGAAAGTGGGGTTGAACACCATGCACTAAGCCAAACCAAGTCATCCATGGATTTAATAAATCAATTGATTTCGTTTCGATAGTATAATATGCTATTAATAAAAGATTCATGTAAAAAGGCAGTAATTAAGACGAGTGCTGGAGTATAATGGCCACAGCGAAAAAATTAAATGTTTGCGTGAACTGGATATGGCAAGATGAAGAGGCAAACCGCCGGTTACAGTAATTTGGCCAGCCTGTGCTCTACTGGTAACAGTAGAAGCGAGAATAATCCTCCCGGTACCGTGATAACACATGGACAAGAGAGATAACGGGTACTCGAACCCCGATACGTGAGCAAATATTTTAACCTCAAACTCTCCGGTTTTTACGCAGAAGTTCAACAATATAACCTAAGGATCCGAACTGGTATCAATTCAATCACCGGTCTGTCTGGTGAACAGAGAAGACCATACAAACTCTGTGGTAACACAGAAGAAAAAACCTCAATATATAAGCTGACGCACATTTTGGGATATCGACATGTCCCGTCATCCTCTTGCAATATCCCGCCAACGCACTCAGTAAAGCTGTGACATTTTTATTAATCAATTAGTAAAACAAAATTACAAAGATTTGAGATAGGCAAATAACAATACAATTTTGGTGTTATTATTACGAGTTTTCCTTGGACTTCTGAGAAAATTAAATACTAAAAAATACATAAATGTACAGTCTCATATTAAATCAATTGACATTATAAACTAGGATGCGATTATTCATAAAAGCTTCGGCGAATGTCATTTTCCACAGATCGAGTTCTTCAGTCATTTAAAATGAAATTGTCCTTTTATCAACAACCAAGGGCCTGTTCGGACGACTGTATGATGGCTTTTTAAGTAGTTTCTGTTCAATTTCCAAGTTCGTCCAGTAATTGCCAAGCTTCTTTCGTCGGTATTTCTCATACATGTACCAGCACCAACAAGCATCACCTGAAAAAATTCACAAAACAGCAGCAGAAAAAGAGCAGGTTTTGGGGAGGTAACGGAGAAGGTGGTGGGTGTTTAAAAAATGACAGCCGGCAACTACATGCAGGAGCGGTATAATCACGTGATACACGTAACGAGGCAAAATAAGGGGGAAAAGATGCAGACGCTAGGGGTGCAGAAAAGGGGGATTGTAAACTAAAATAAATACTCATTCACTTTAATTAAATCTGTTTATCGGAATAAGATAAACACACTTATTTGCAATTTAATAATGTTCTGACAATTAACACAACGATATGTCATAAATACAAATAAGCATCGAATGTAAGAAAACAATGTTAAATGATATATATTAATTATATGTATTAATCACCAACAGTTTGCTTTGTTTTTCATTTTATTACCACGATTGAAGGGAGCAATCATTATATTTGTTTTTATTATTGTTGGTAAATAGAAATGAAGCCCCATTATTATTATTATTATTATTAAAGAAATCGATTATTGCAAATATTTATATATATAAATGATTATAAACCATCTTTTTTTCTTTAAAAATGTCGTTTAAAATCTAAAGACTACCTTATTATAACTTTTTTATTATCACCCTATGAATCTCGAACAAAAAATCATATGTAGTAACATTTTATTGAAAGGTAATGTGTTTTCTATATAAATGGTCAATTCGTATTAGGTAGAATTTCATCTAGTTTGTCAAGAAAAAAGTGTAGATATCAAAGGAGTAAGTAGAAACAGTAAGTTACTCAAACAATGATACACACTACACAAATCAAAGAACTGATGAGTAATATACAACAAAAACTGTGGTGAAATGAGGTGTTGCGGAAGAACAAGCATTCACATAGTTTTCAGTAAACATGTAAATGAAAATGGATTTTTGCCAAATAAACGTTAGAGAATACCGAAGGGGCAATCAAAAAGGCACAATCCAGAGAAACTGACAACATAGGGCATACAAAATGAAGAAAAACAGAACACAATATGTGTTGGACACCACTATGCGCATGCAAACACAAATAACGTAAATACAAACATCTGGAGGAAAAGACAAACCGAACATCGGGTTTTTATGCGAAAATCGTAACGGACATCAAAATTAGAGTAGTGTTATGGGTTACGGATGTTTAAAGACATTCCCAACACTATTTCATATTTATATTGTGACAGTCAATTTTATTTCATGAAGAAAATCAGTATACCGATAGAACACCTGACACACAGACAACGTTTGATAAAATCCATATCAATCTGAAAGATCGGTCGGTACATTACATCACACAGTGGAGACAAAGCAATATTAATAATACAGAGGTAGAACACATGGGACCAGCAAAATCTATGACACAACTAACGATTTGTTTTATGGTGCTTAACGCCACTTTCAACAATATTTCAGTTACATCTTGGCAGTCAGTTTTATTGATGGGATCAGTGTAATTGTAATTATTCCCCAGAACAAATTATACTTGATTGTGTAGATATTGCTGAATGTTGGCTAACATTCTATTACGTCAAAGCGCGATTTGTTCTATTTATGAAAGTCGCAGACGACACAATTTTGAAATTATCTTTTTATTATCCCAAAATAGTATATAACTTTCTGAATGTATTGTATATGATTTCATGCTATCATTTAATCCTTTATTTATTTGTATATACATGTATTACTTTATGCTCTTATCTCATTTATTTCTAGGAATATCTTGCTTGTGGAAATAAAATACAAAACAAAATTACCACACTGTCAGTACAGTTCAAAAATCAAATTGCAAAATAGTAGAAACACAGACAACATTGATACCCTTGACCACATATAGGGGTAAAGACGGTAAAATCAGGACAGTCAAGTTGATTTGCTTACCGTTTGTTTAATAATACACTGTATGGTTAAGCCAGAGACCCCCGAAGGTATAAGCAGTATCTAAGGTTATTAACAAATGAAAAAATCCGATACTTTCGAATGGTATTAGAGACTAGAAGAGTGTATAACGAATAATTATGACACATTTCATACAGGAATAATTCGGACAGTGTCTGCAAATTTCGGACACGAATCTGAAAAATACGGACAGCTTAGTAAAAGAAATATGTACAAGGCTTTTGTCTATTCTGACTTCTTGTTCTATCTTCTATCTGTATTAATCGGGAATCTTACCGAGGTATTTTAGATCACTTAACAGCTGACTAGAGCTGTAAAGATTTATTTGACTTAATTGTAACTTTCATTATCTAATTATGTTTTAGTGGGATTCGTGTTGCTCATCTTTGGTTTTTAGAAAACTTAAAAGACCACGTGATAGTAGATATCCGTATTCGATTTCAAAATCACTCAACGCCACGGGTTCATTTCGGAATACCTTAGACTTTATCTTTCATGTAATGGACAGTAGCAATATAGAATACACTTGCATTGTGTATAATAGAGAGCAATCTAAGGAAAACGTCCGAATTATCCGGAGGTCCGAATTTCACCGCTATTACCCATGACCGCTCACTTTTTTTAACACTAGCTTAAGAGACAACGCCTATCATCTCGGTGAAATGATGTGGGCATGCAAGTGTGTTTCACATGTGAGAAAATGCTAACTGCTACTTTTTCATATTTCTTGACTTTGTAATATTACTGGTAATTTCCCTTGTCCTTAGCACATTATGTAATATCTATTGACCATGGCGTCCTATTAACATTTAACGTAGCATGCAGATAAAGTGCTGATGAATTGTTGTGTGCTTGTTTTTTCTTCGTGAATATTGTCTATCTTGGTTGTGATTTTAAGCTACTTGAATGTTGTTTAGTCTATCGGGGCTATGGTGCTTTTTTTCGGCTATTATTTTGTCTATCGTGGTTGTGATTTTATATTTTTCTACATTTGCTTTGTCTGTCTGAGTTGCAATTCTATGTTATTCGGCTGTTGTTTTGTTTATCGGATTGTGATTGTATGTTTTTCTACCTTTGTTTTGTCTATCGAATTGTGATTGTATGTTTTTCTACCTTTGTTTTGTTCTATGTTATTCGATTGTTGTTTTGTCTATCGAATTGTGATTGTATGTTTTTCTACCTTTGTTTTGTTCTATGTTATTCGATTGTTGTTTTGTCTATCGGATTGTGATTGTATGTTTTTCTACCTTTGTTTTGTTCTATGTTATTCGATTGTTGTTTTGTCTATCGAATTGTGATTGTATGTTTTTCTACCTTTGCTTTGTTCTATGTTATTCGATTGTTGTTTTGTCTATCGAATTGTGATTGTATGTTTTTCTACCTTTGTTTTGTTCTATGTTATTCGATTGTTGTTTTGTCTATCGAATTGTGATTGTATGTTTTTCTACCTTTGTTTTGTCTATCGGATTGTGATTGTATGTTCTTCTACCTTTGTTTTGTTCTATGTTATTCGATTGTTGTTTTGTCTATCGAATTGTGATTGTATGTTTTTCTACCTTTGTTTTGTCTATCGAATTGTGATTGTATGTTTTTCTACCTTTGTTTTGTTCTATGTTATTCGATTGTTGTTTTGTCTATCGAATTGTGATTGTATGTTTTTCTACCTTTGTTTTGTCTATCGGATTGTGATTGTATGTTTTTCTACCTTTGTTTTGTTCTATGTTATTCGATTGTTGTTTTGTCTATCGAATTGTGATTGTATGTTTTTCTACCTTTGTTTTGTCTATCGAATTGTGATTGTATGTTTTTCTACCTTTGTTTTGTTCTATGTTATTCGATTGTTGTTTTGTCTATCGAATTGTGATTGTATGTTTTTCTACCTTTGTTTTGTTCTATGTTATTCGATTGTTGTTTTGTCTATCGAATTGTGATTGTATGTTTTTCTACCTTTGTTTTGTTCTATGTTATTCGATTGTTGTTTTGTTTATCGGATTGTGATTGTATGTTTTTCTACCTTTGTTTTGTCTATCGAATTGTGATTGTATGTTTTTCTACCTTTGTTTTGTTCTATGTTATTCGATTGTTGTTTTGTCTATCGAATTGTGATTGTATGTTTTTCTACCTTTGTTTTGTCTATCGAATTGTGATTGTATGTTTTTCTACCTTTGTTTTGTTCTATGTTATTCGATTGTTGTTTTGTCTATCGGATTGTGATTGTATGTTTTTCTACCTTTGTTTTGTCTATCGAATTGTGATTGTATGTTTTTCTACCTTTGTTTTGTTCTATGTTATTCGATTGTCGTTTTGTCTATCGAATTGTGATTGTATGTTTTTCTACCTTTGTTTTGTTCTATGTTATTCGATTGTTGTTTTGTCTATCGGATTGTGATTGTATGTTTTTCTACCTTTGTTTTGTCTATCGAATTGTGATTGTATGTTTTTCTACCTTTGTTTTGTTCTATGTTATTCGATTGTTGTTTTGTCTATCGAATTGTGATTGTATGTTTTTCTACCTTTGTTTTGTTCTATGTTATTCGATTGTTGTTTTGTCTATCGGATTGTGATTGTATGTTTTTCTACCTTTGTTTTGTCTATCGAATTGTGATTGTATGTTTTTCTACCTTTGTTTTGTTCTATGTTATTCGATTGTTGTTTTGTCTATCGGATTGTGATTGTATGTTTTTCTACCTTTGTTTTGTCTATCGAATTGTGATTGTATGTTTTTCTACCTTTGTTTTGTTCTATGTTATTCGATTGTTGTTTTGTCTATCGGATTGTGATTGTATGTTTTTCTACCTTTGTTTTGTCTATCGAATTGTGATTGTATGTTTTTCTACCTTTGTTTTGTTCTATGTTATTCGATTGTTGTTTTGTCTATCGAATTGTGATTGTATGTTTTTCTACCTTTGTTTTGTCTATCGAATTGTGATTGTATGTTTTTCTACCTTTGTTTTGTTCTATGTTATTCGATTGTTGTTTTGTCTATCGGATTGTGATTGTATGTTTTTCTACCTTTGTTTTGTCTATCGAATTGTGATTGTATGTTTTTCTACCTTTGTTTTGTTCTATGTTATTCGATTGTTGTTTTGTCTATCGGATTGTGATTGTATGTTTTTCTACCTTTGTTTTGTCTATCGAATTGTGATTGTATGTTTTTCTACCTTTGTTTTGTTCTATGTTATTCGATTGTTGTTTTGTCTATCGGATTGTGATTGTATGTTTTTCTACCTTTGTTTTGTCTATCGAATTGTGATTGTATGTTTTTCTACCTTTGTTTTGTTCTATGTTATTCGATTGTTGTTTTGTCTATCGAATTGTGATTGTATGTTTTTCTACCTTTGTTTTGTTCTATGTTATTCGATTGTTGTTTTGTCTATCGAATTGTGATTGTATGTTTTTCTACCTTTGTTTTGTCTATCGAATTGTGATTGTATGTTTTTCTACCTTTGTTTTGTTCTATGTTATTCGATTGTTGTTTTGTCTATCGAATTGTGATTGTATGTTTTTCTACCTTTGTTTTGTTCTATGTTATTCGATTGTTGTTTTGTTTATCGGATTGTGATTGTATGTTTTTCTACCTTTGTTTTGTCTATCGAATTGTGATTGTATGTTTTTCTACCTTTGTTTTGTTCTATGTTATTCGATTGTTGTTTTGTCTATCGGATTGTGATTGTATGTTTTTCTACCTTTGTTTTGTCTATCGAATTGTGATTGTATGTTTTTCTACCTTTGTTTTGTTCTATGTTATTCGATTGTTGTTTTGTCTATCGAGGTTGTGAATATGTTATGTATTTTTCATACAATTAGTCTTCTACGTTTATCATTTCTGTTTATTTTCCAGAATGTACACGTTAAATACGACAACTAACACATGCATGTACGGTGAAGAATGTTGGTACCCCTTGATAGATCTGGCAAACAGGACCATCCTTACAGAGAGTTTGTGTATTGTAGTATTTATGATTATACTGGTGTTAGGAGGTATACCGGGCAATTTGATTGTCATTGCAGTTTACAGGAAGCATAAAAAGAAGACAAATGCTGTATTGTTTATTCTGTGCTTAGCTTATGTGGACTTGATGACGGTTTGTCTTGTTCATCCATATGTTATTTTTAAACTTTTTAATTCGAGTGATCAAAATTGGGAAATTTTGTGTAAAATATATGAATTTGGTATCCATGCTAGTCTGTGTGTGTCTGTAGGAATACTTTTAACGGTATCTATAGACAGGTATATTGCGATATGCTGGCCACTCAAATACATCTACTATCAATCGTTTGTGTCATATGTAATGATCGGTTGTTGTGTATTTGGCATATTGTTAAGCTCACCAATCATAGTGTTTTATGGAAAACATGACGTCATTGTGACCGTTGCAGATTTGTCATTACATGCATATGTTTGTGATATTAATAACGTTTATCAACATTCAAGCAGCCACAATATGTTTAGTTCCTTTATGTTCTTTATGTTTATACTTGTGTGTTCTTGTCTTATTATATTCTATAGCTGTGTGGCACGTAAGGCTTATATTGCTAGAAGAATTAACCCAGTATCTAATGACATATCACAAACATCTAATAAGACAGTACGGAGTGCCTTGACAAATATAAATATCAACCTGTTTACTGTTACTACTCCAGAAACTGATATGGGAAACTATAATGTAAGACAAATGCATAGGTTAGTATCTACTCAAATAGAAAGTGATAGTTCTTTACCTGCAATATCTCGACTGGATCAACAGATACAAAAGAAGGAACAAGAACTACTTGCCGCAAAGAAAATCTTTCCAAAAAAGTTAAAAGCTGCTAAAATCCTTTCCCTTGTGACATTAGTATTTATTCTGTCATGGTTACCCTTCTGGATGATGCGGCTTACTTCCATTGGGACAGACCACGAACAAGAGGCAACAAAGTCATACTATCATAATGTCTTTAAGAATTTCTTAAGTCATTTAATTTATCTGAACAATGCTGTAAACCCTGTAATTTATGCAATTGTTCATAATACTTTTCGGCAGGATTGTTTGAAAATGTTGAAGAAGTGTTTATAAGTATATGTTTATTGGTATGTGTTTATACGTATGTGTTTATAAGTATGTGTTCATAAGTATGTGCATAGAGGTAGGTGTTTATAGGTATGTGTTTATAAGTATGTGTTTATATGTATGTGTTTATAAGCATATGCTTATAAGAATGTGCTTATTGATACACAAAGATGTATGTGTTTATAAGTATGTGTTTATAGGTATCTGTTTATATGTATATTTTTAGTGTATATGTTTAAGAGAATGTGTTTACAAACGTAAGGAGAAATCATTCTAAGACATATCTATTTGTTTTACTTAAGGAAAGGTAATTAATAAATTAGAACATTTTTTAATATCCGGGTAACATATACTCGCTCATTTCGTGACATGCGAAGAACTTCTGACATGCACGCAATTCTGCATGTTGTTCTCTTAATTTGATTAGACTCTTTTCAGGAGGAAGTACTTAATACAATTTTATGTATTTTTGCTAAATTTGAGTGAAAAGAATTTTTTTTATATTTTATTCTATATTCTATCATTTACTGCCTAAATTAGGTCACGTGTTGTAAATACCAATACATTTGTATGTACTTATGTGTATTTGTAAAGTATGTTGCATTTTATTTGTAAATAAAAAAGTTGATGAATAATTATTATAGCAATGCGACAAGCGCATGATACATAATATCATAGATATATGTACGTATACATTATTGCAACGGTACAGAGTATCTCACTAATAGAGATAGACTGGGAGGAAAATCAGGGTACAATACAACAACGGTACAGAGTATCTGACTAATAGAGATAGACTGGGAGGAAAATCAGGGTACAATACAACAACGGTACAGAGTATCTGACTAATAGAGAGTCTGGGAGGAAAATCAGGGTACAATACAACAACGGTACAGAGTATCTGACTAATAGAGATAATCTGAAGGGAAAATCAGGGTACAATACAACAACGGTACAGAGTATCTGACTAATAGAGATATTCTGGGAGGAAAATCAGGGTACAATACAACAACGGTACAGTGTTTCTAACTAATAGAGATAGTCTGAGAGGAAAATCAGGGTACAATACAACAACGGTACAGTGTTTCTAACTAATAGAGATAGTCTGAGAGGAAAATCAGGGTACAATACAACAACGGTACAGTGTTTCTAACTAATAGAGATAGTCTGAAAGGAAAATCAGGGTACAATACAACAACGGTACAGTGTTTCTAACTAATAGAGATAGTCTGGGTGGAAAATCAGGGTACAATACAACAACGGTACAGTGTTTCTAACTAATAGAGATAGTCTGAGAGGAAAATCAGGGTACAATACAACAACGGTACAGTATTTCTAACTAATAGAGATAGTCTGAGAGGAAAATCAGGGTACAATACAACAACGGTACAGAGTATCTAACTAATAGAGATAGTCTGAGAGGAAAATCAGGGTACAATACAACATCGGTACAGTGTTTCTAACTAATAGAGATAATCTGAGAGGAAAATCAGGGTACAATTCAACAACGGTACAGTGTTTCTAACTAATAGAGATAGTCTGAGAGGAAAATCAGGGTACAATACAACAACGGTAGAGTGTTTCTAACTAATAGAGATAGTCTGAGAGCAAAACAAGGGTACAATACAACAACGGTACAGTGTTTATAACTAATAAAGATAGTCTGAGAGGAAAATCAGGGTACAATACAACAACGGTACAGTGTTTCTAACTAATAGAGATAGTCTGAGAGGAAAACAAGGGTACAATACAACAACGGTACAGTGTTTATAACTAATAGAGATAGTCTGAGAGGAAAACAAGGGTACAATACAACAACGGTACAGTGTTTCTCACTAATAGAGATAGACTGGGAGGAAAATCAGGGTACAATACAACAACGGTACAGAGTATCTGACTAATAGAGATAGACTGGGAGGAAAATCAGGGTACAATACAACAACGGTACAGAGTATCTGACTAATAGAGAGTCTGGGAGGAAAATCAGGGTACAATACAACAACGGTACAGAGTATCTGACTAATAGAGATAATCTGGAGGGAAAATCAGGGTACAATACAACAACGGTACAGAGTATCTGACTAATAGAGATATTCTGGGAGGAAAATCAGGGTACAATACAACAACGGTACAGTGTTTCTAACTAATAGAGATAGTCTGAGAGGAAAATCAGGGTACAATACAACAACGGTACAGTGTTTCTAACTAATAGAGATAGTCTGAGAGGAAAATCAGGGTACAATACAACAACGGTACAGTGTTTCTAACTAATAGAGATAGTCTGAAAGGAAAATCAGGGTACAATACAACAACGGTACAGTGTTTCTAACTAATAGAGATAGTCTGGGTGGAAAATCAGGGTACAATACAACAACGGTACAGTGTTTCTAACTAATAGAGATAGTCTGAGAGGAAAATCAGGGTACAATACAACAACGGTACAGTATTTCTAACTAATAGAGATAGTCTGAGAGGAAAATCAGGGTACAATACAACAACGGTACAGAGTATCTAACTAATAGAGATAGTCTGAGAGGAAAATCAGGGTACAATACAACATCGGTACAGTGTTTCTAACTAATAGAGATAATCTGAGAGGAAAATCAGGGTACAATTCAACAACGGTACAGTGTTTCTAACTAATAGAGATAGTCTGAGAGGAAAATCAGGGTACAATACAACAACGGTAGAGTGTTTCTAACTAATAGAGATAGTCTGAGAGGAAAACAAGGGTACAATACAACAACGGTACAGTGTTTATAACTAATAAAGATAGTCTGAGAGGAAAATCAGGGTACAATACAACAACGGTACAGTGTTTCTAACTAATAGAGATAGTCTGAGAGGAAAACAAGGGTACAATACAACAACGGTACAGTGTTTATAACTAATAGAGATAGTCTGAGAGGAAAACAAGGGTACAATACAACAACGGTACAGTGTTTCTAACTAATAGAGATAGTCTGAGAGGAAAATCAGGGTACAATACAACAACGGTACAGAGCATCTGACTAATAGAGATAGTATGAGAGGAAAACAAGGGTACAATACAACAACGGTACAGAGTATCTGACTAATAGATATAGTCTGAGAGGAAAACAAGGGTACAATACAACAACGGTAGAGAGCATCTAACTAATAGAGAGAATCTGAGAGGAAAATCAGGGTACAATACAACAACGGTACAGTGTTTCTAACTAATAGAGATAGTCTGAGAGGAAAATCAGGGTACAATACAACAACGGTACAGAGCATCTAACTAATAGAGATAGTCTGAGAGGAAAATCAGGGTACAATACAACAACGGTACAGTGTTTCTAACTAATAGAGATAGTCTGAGAGGAAAACAAGGGTACAATACAACAACGGTACAGAGCATCTAACTAATAGAGATAGTCTGAGAGGAAAACAAGGATACAATACAACAACGGTAGAGAGCATCTAACTAATAGAGATAGTCTGAGAGGAAAATCAAGATACAATACAACAACGGTACAGTGTTTCTAGCTAATAGATATAGTCTGAGAGGAAAATCAGGGTACAATACAACAACGGTACAGTGTTTCTAACTAATAGATATAGTCTGAGAGGAAAATCAGGGTACAATACAACAACGGTATAGTGTTTCTAACTAATAGAGATAGTCTGAGATGAAAATCAGGGTACAATACAACAACGGTATACTGTTTCTAACTAATAGAGATAGTCAGAGAGGAAAACAAGGGTACAATACAACAACGGTACAGTGTTTCTAACTAATAGAGATAGTCTGAGAGGAAAATCAGGGTACAATACAACAACGGTACAGTGTTTCTAACTAATAGAGATAGTCTGAGAGGAAAATCAGGGTACAATACAACAACGGTACAGTGTTTCTAACTAATAGAGATAGTCTGAAAGGAAAATCAGGGTACAATACAACAACGGTACAGTGTTTCTAACTAATAGAGATAGTCTGGGTGGAAAATCAGGGTACAATACAACAACGGTACAGTGTTTCTAACTAATAGAGATAGTCTGAGAGGAAAATCAGGGTACAATACAACAACGGTACAGTATTTCTAACTAATAGAGATAGTCTGAGAGGAAAATCAGGGTACAATACAACAACGGTACAGAGTATCTAACTAATAGAGATAGTCTGAGAGGAAAATCAGGGTACAATACAACATCGGTACAGTGTTTCTAACTAATAGAGATAGTCTGAGAGGAAAATCAGGGTACAATTCAACAACGGTACAGTGTTTCTAACTAATAGAGATAGTCTGAGAGGAAAATCAGGGTACAATACAACAACGGTAGAGTGTTTCTAACTAATAGAGATAGTCTGAGAGGAAAACAAGGGTACAATACAACAACGGTACAGTGTTTATAACTAATAAAGATAGTCTGAGAGGAAAATCAGGGTACAATACAACAACGGTACAGTGTTTCTAACTAATAGAGATAGTCTGAGAGGAAAACAAGGGTACAATACAACAACGGTACAGTGTTTATAACTAATAGAGATAGTCTGAGAGGAAAACAAGGGTACAATACAACAACGGTACAGTGTTTCTAACTAATAGAGATAGTCTGAGAGGAAAATCAGGGTACAATACAACAACGGTACAGAGCATCTGACTAATAGAGATAGTATGAGAGGAAAACAAGGGTACAATACAACAACGTACAGAGTATCTGACTAATAGATATAGTCTGAGAGGAAAACAAGGGTACAATACAACAACGGTAGAGAGCATCTAACTAATAGAGAGAATCTGAGAGGAAAATCAGGGTACAATACAACAACGGTACAGTGTTTCTAACTAATAGAGATAGTCTGAGAGGAAAATCAGGGTACAATACAACAACGGTACAGAGCATCTAACTAATAGAGATAGTCTGAGAGGAGAATCAGGGTACAATACAACAACGGTACAGTGTTTCTAACTAATAGAGATAGTCTGAGAGGAAAACAAGGGTACAATACAACAACGGTACAGAGCATCTAACTAATAGAGATAGTCTGAGAGGAAAACAAGGGTACAATACAACAACGGTAGAGAGCATCTAACTAATAGAGATAGTCTGAGAGGAAAATCAAGATACAATACAACAACGGTACAGTGTTTCTAGCTAATAGATATAGTCTGAGAGGAAAATCAGGGTACAATACAACAACGGTACAGTGTTTCTAACTAATAGATATAGTCTGAGAGGAAAATCAGGGTACAATACAACAACGGTATAGTGTTTCTAACTAATAGAGATAGTCTGAGATGAAAATCAGGGTACAATACAACAACGGTACAGTGTTTCTAACTAATAGATATAGTCAGAGAGGAAAACAAGGGTACAATACAACAACGGTACAGTGTTTCTAACTAATAGAGATAGTCTGAGAGGAAAATCAGGGTACAATACAACAACGGTACAGTGTTTCTAACTAATAGAGATAGTCTGAGAGGAAAATCAGGGTACAATACAACAACGGTACAGTGTTTCTAACTAATAGAGATAGTCTGAGAGGAAAACAAGGATACAATACAACAACGGTACAGAGCATCTAACTAATAGATATAGTCTGAGAGGAAAATCAGGGTACAATACAACAGCGGTACAGGGTTTCTAACTAATAGAGATAGTCTGGGTGGAAAATCAGGGTACAATACAAACAAAGGTACAGAGTTTCTACCTAATAGATATAGTCTGGGAGGAAAACAAGGGTACAATACAACAACGGTACAGAGTATCTGACTAATAGTGATAGTCTGAGAGGAAAATCAGGGTACAATACAACAACGGTAGTCAGTATCTAACTAATAGAGATAGTCTGGGAGGAAAATCAGGGTACAACACAACAACGGTATAGAGTATCTAACTAATAGAGATAGTCTGGGAGGAAAATCAGGGTACAATACAACAACGGTACAGTGTTTTTAACTAATAGAGATAGTCTGAGGGGAATACAAGGGTACAATACAACAACGGTACAGGGTTTCTAGCTAATAGAAATAGTCTGGGAGGAAAACAAGGGTACAATACAACAACGGTACAGTGTATCTAACTAATAGATATAGTCTGAGAGGAAAATCAGGGTACAATACAACAACGGTACAGAGCATCTGACTAATAGATAGTCTAGGAGGAAAATCATGGTACAATATAACAACGATACAGTGTTTCTAACTAATAGAGATAGTCAGAGAGGAAAATCAGGGTACAATACAGCAACGGCACAGTGTTTCTAACTAATAGAGATAGTTTGAGAGGAAAACAAGGGTACAATACAACAACGGTACAGATTATCTGACTAATGGATATAGTCTGAGAGGAAAATCAGGGTACAATACAACAACGGTACAGAGCATCTGACTAATAGAGATAGTCTTAGAGGAAAACAAGGGTACAATACAACAACGGTACAGAGTATCTCACTGATAGAGATAGTCTGAGAGGAAAATCAGGGTACAATACAACAACGGTACAGTGTTTCTAACTAATAGAGATAGTCTGAGAGGAAAATCAGGGTACAATACAACAACGGTACAGTGTTTCTAACTAATAGAGATAGTCTGAGAGGAAAACAAGGGTACAATACAACAACGGTACAGTGTTTATAACTAATAAAGATAGTCTGAGAGGAAAACAAGGGTACAATACAACAACGGTACAGAGCATCTAACTAATAGAGATAGTCAGAGAGGAAAACAAGGGTACAATACAACAACGGTACAGAGTATCTAACTAATAGAGATAGTCAGAGAGGAAAACAAGGGTACAATACAACAACGGTACAGAGCATCTAACTAATAGAGATAGTCAGAGAGGAAAACAAGGGTACAATACAACAACGGTACAGTGTTTCTAACTAATAGAGATAGTCCGAGAGGAAAACAAGGGTACAATACAACAACGGTACAGTGTTTCTAACTAATAGAGATAGTCTGAGAGGAAAACAAGGGTACAATACAACAACGGTACAGAGCATCTAACTAATAGAGATAGTCTGAGAGGAAAATTAGGGTACAATACAACAACGGTACAGTGTTTCTAACTAATAGATATAGTCTGAGAGGAAAATCAGGGTACAATACACCAACGGTACAGTGTTTATAACTAATAGAGATAGACTGAGAGGAAAACAAGGGTACAATACAACAACGGTACAGTGTTTCTAACTAATAGAGATAGTCTGAGAGGAAAATCAGGGTACAATACAACAACGGTACAGTGTTTCTAACTAATAGAGATAGTCTGAGAGGAAAATCAGGGTACAATACAACAACGGTACAGAGCATCTAACTAATAAAGATAGTCTGAGAGGAAAACAAGGGTACAATACAACAACGGTACATAGCATCTAACTAATAGAGATAGTCAGAGAGGAAAATCAGGGTACAATACAACAACGTACAGTGTTTCTATCTAATAGATATAGTCTGAGAGGAAAACAAGGGTACAATACAACAACGGTACAGTGTTTCTAACTAATAGATATAGTCTGAGAGGAAAATCAGGGTACAATACACCAACGGTACAGTGTTTCTAACTAATAGAGATAGTCTGAGAGGAAAATCAGGGTACAATACAACAACGGTACAGTGTTTCTAACTAATAGAGATAGTCTGAGAGGAAAACAAGGGTACAATACAACAATAGTATCGTGTTTCTAACTAATAGAGATAGTCTGAGAGGAAAACAAGGGTACAATACAACAACGGTACAGTGTTTCTAACTAATAGAGATAGTCTGAGAGGAAAATCAGGGTACAATACAACAACGGTACAGTGTTTCTAACTAATAGAGATAGTCTGAGAGGAAAACAAGGGTACAATACAACAACGGTACAGAGCATCTAACTAATAGAGATAGTCAGAGAGGAAAATCAGGGTACAATACAACAACGGTACAGTGTTTCTATCTAATAGATATAGTCTGAGAGGAAAATTAGGGTACAATACAACAACGGTACAGTGTTTCTAACTAATAGATATAGTCTGAGAGAAAAATCAGGGTACAATACACCAACGGTACAGTGTTTCTAACTAATAGAGATAGTCTGAGAGGAAAATCAGGGTACAATACAACAACGGTACAGTGTTTCTAACTAATAGAGATAGTCTGAGAGGAAAATCAGGGTACAATACAACAACGGTACAGTGTTTCTAACTAATAGAGATAGTCGGAGAGGAAAATCAGGGTACAATACAACAACGGTACAGAGCATCTAACTAATAAAGATAGTCTGAGAGGAAAACAAGGGTACAATACAACAACAGTACAGAGCATCTAACTAATAGAGATAGTCAGAGAGGAAAATCAGGGTACAATACAACAACGGTACAGTGTTTCTATCTAATAGATATAGTCTGAGAGGAAAATTAGGGTACAATACAACAACGGTACAGTGTTTCTAACTAATAGATATAGTCTGAGAGGAAAATCAGGGTACAATACACCAACGGTACAGTGTTTCTAACTAATAGAGATAGTCTGAGAGGAAAACAAGGGTACAATACAACAATAGTATCGTGTTTCTAACTAATAGAGATAGTTTGAGAGGAAAACAAGGGTACAATACAACAACGGTACAGTGTTTCTAACTAATAGAGATAGTCTGAGAGGAAAATCAGGGTACAATACAACAACGGTACAGTGTTTCTAACTAATAGAGATAGTCTGAGAGGAAAATCAGGGTACAATACAACAACGGTACAGTGTTTCTAACTAATAGAGATAGTCTGAGAGGAAAACAAGGGTACAATACAACAATAGTATCGTGTTTCTAAATAATAGAGATAGTTTGAGAGGAAAACAAGGGTACAATACAACAACGGTACAGTGTTTCTAACTAAGAGAGATAGTCTGAGAGGAAAATCAGGGTACAATACAACAACGGTACAGTGTTTCTAACTAATAGAGATAGTCTGAGAGGAAAATCAGGGTACAATACAACAACGGTACAGAGCATCTAACTAATAAAGATAGTCTGAGAGGAAAACAAGGGTACAATACAACAACGGTACAGTGTTTCTAACTAATAGAGATAGTCAGAGAGGAAAATCAGGGTACAATACAACAACGGTACAGTGTTTCTAACTAATAGAGATAGTCTGAGAGGAAAACAAGGGTACAATACAACAACGGTACAGTGTTTATAACTAATAGAGATCGTCTGAGAGGAAAACAAGGGTACAATACAACAACGGTACAGTGTTTCTAACTAATAGAGATAGTCTGGGAGGAAAATAAGGGTAAAATACAACAACGGTACAGTGTTTTTAACTAATAGAGATAGTCTGAGAGGAAAACAAGGGTACAATACAACAACGGAACAGTGTTTCTAACTAATAGAGATAGTCTGAGAGGAAAATCAGGGTACAATACAACAACGGTACAGAGCATCTGAATAATAGAGATAGTCTGAGAGGAAAATCAGGGTACAATACAACAACGGTACAGTGTTTCTAACTAATAGAGATAGTCTGAGAGGAAAATCAGGGTACAATACAACAACGGTACAGAGCATCTAACTAATAGATATAGTCTGAGATGAAAATCAGGGTACAATACAACAACGGTACAGTGTTTCTAACTAATAGAGATAGTCTGAGAGGAAAATTAGGGTACAATACAACAACGGTAGTCAGTATCTAACTAATAGAGATAGTCTGAGAGGAAAACAAGGGTACAATACAACAACGGTACAGTGTTTCTAGCTAATAGAGATAGTCTGGGAGGAAAATCAGGGTACAATACAACAACGATACAGTGTTTCTAACTAATAGAGATATTCTGAGAGGAAAATTAGGGTACAATACAACAACGGTACAGAGCATCTGACTAATAGAGATAGTCTGAGTGGAAAATCAGTGTACAATACAACAACGGTACAGAGCATCTGACTAATAGAGATAGTCTTAGAGGAAACAATGGTACAATACAACAACGGTACAGGGCTTCTAACTAATAGAGATAGTCTGGGAGGAAAATCAGGGTACAATAAAACAAAGGTACAGAGTTTCTACCTAATAGATATAGTCTGGGAGGAAAACAAGGGTACAATACAACAACGGTACAGAGTGTCTGACTAATAGAGATAGTCTGGGAGGAAAATAAGGGTAAAATACAACAACGGTACCGAGTATCTGACTAATAGAGATAGTCTGGGAGGAAAATCAGGGTACAATACAACAACGGTACAGAGTATCTAACTAATAGAGATAGTCTGAGAGGAAAACAAGGGTACAATACAACAACGGTACAGAGCATCTAACTAATAGAGATAGTCAGAGAGGAAAATCAGGGTACAATACAACAACGGTACAGTGTTTCTATCTAATAGAGATAGTCTGAGAGGAAAATTAGGGTACAATACAACAACGGTACAGTGTTTCTAACTAATAGATATAGTCTGAGAGGAAAATCAGGGTACAATACACCAACGGTACAGTGTTTCTAACTAATAGAGATAGTCTGAGAGGAAAATCAGGGTACAATACAACAACGGTACAGTGTTTCTAACTAATAGAGATAGTCTGAGAGGAAAATCAGGGTACAATACAACAACGGTACAGTGTTTCTAACTAATAGAGATAGTCTGAGAGGAAAACAAGGGTACAATACAACAATAGTACCGTGTTTCTAACTAATAGAGATAGTCTGGGAGGAAAACAAGGGTACAATACAACAACGGTACAGAGTATCTGTCTAATAGAGATAGTCTGGGAGGAAAACAAGGGTACAATACAACAACGGTACAGAGTATTTAACTAACAGAGATAGTCTGGGAGGAAACTCAGGGTACAATACAACAACTGTAGTCAGTATCTAACTAATAGAGATAGTCTGGGATGAAAATCAGGGTACAACACAACAACGGTATAGAGTATCTAACTAATAGAGATAGTTTGGTAGGAAAATCAGGGTACAATACAACAACGGTACAGTGTTTCTAACTAATATAGATAGTCTGAGAGGAAAACAAGGGTAAAATACAACAACGGTACATGGTTTCTAACTAATAGAGATAGTCTGAGAGGAAAACAAGGGTGCAATACAACAACGGTACAATGTATCTAACTAATAGATATAGTCTGAGAGGAAAATCAGGGTACAATACAACAACGGTACAGAGCATCTGACTAATAGATAATCTGAGAGGAAAATCAGAGTACAATATAACAACAGTACAGTGTTTCTAACTAATAGAAATAGTCTGAGAGGAAAATCAGGGTACAATACAACAACGGTACAGTGTTTCTAACTAATAGAGATACTCAGAGAGGAAAATTAGGGTACAATACAACAACGGTACAGTGTTTCTAACTAATAGATATAGTCTCAGAGGAAAATTAGGGTACAATACAACAACGGTACAGTGTTTCTAACTAATAGAGATAGTCTGAGAGGAAAATCAGGGTACAATACAACAACGGTACAGTGTTTCTAACTAATAGATATTGTCTGAGAGGAAAATCAGGGTACAATACAACAACGGTACAGTGTTTCTAACTAATAGAGATAGTCTGAGAGGAAAATCAGGGTACAATACAACAACGGTACAGTGTTTCTAACTAATAGATATATTCTAAGAGGAAAACAAGGGTACAATATAACAACAGTACAGTGTTTCTAACTAATAGAGATAGTCTGAGAGGAAAATCAGGGTACAATACAACAACGGTACAGTGTTTCTAACTAATAGAGATAGTCTGAGAGGAAAATCAGGGTACAATACAACAACGGTACAGTGTTTCTAACTAATAGATATATTCTAAGAGGAAAACAAGGGTACAATATAACAACGGTACAGTGTTTCTAACTAATAGAGATAGTCTGAGAGGAAAATCAGGGTACAATACAACAACGGTACAGTGTTTCTAACTAATAGAGATAGTCTGAGAGGAAAATCAGGGTACAATACAACAACGGTACAGTGTTTCTAACTAATAGAGATAGTCTGAGAGGAAAATCAGGGTACAATACAACAACGGTACACTGTTTCTAACTAATAGAGATAGTCTGAGAGGAAAATCAGGGTACAATACAACAACGGTACAGTGTTTCTAACTAATAGAGATAGTCTGAGAGGAAAATCAGGGTACAATACAACAACGGTACAGTGTTTCTAACTAATAGAGATAGTCTGAGAGGAAACACAGGGTACAATACAACAACTGTAGTCAGTATCTAACTAATAGAGATAGTCTGGGAGGAAAATCAGGGTACAACACAGCAACGGTATAGAGTATCTAACTAATAGAGATAGTCTGGTAGGAAAATCAGGGTACAATACAACAACGGTACATTGTTTCTAACTAATATAGATAGTCTGAGAGGAAAACAAGGGTAAAATACAACAACGGTACATGGTTTCTAACTAATAGAGATAGTCTGAGAGGAAAACAAGGGTGCAATACAACAACGGTACAATGTATCTAACTAATAGATATAGTCTGAGAGGAAAATCAGGGTACAATACAACAACGGTACAGAGCATCTGACTAATAGATAATCTGAGAGGAAAATCAGGGTACAATATAACAACAGTACAGTGTTTCTAACTAATAGAGATAGTCTGAGAGGAAAATCAGGGTACAATACAACAACGGTACAGTGTTTCTAACTAATAGGGATAGTCTGAGAGGAAAATCAGGGTACAATACAACAACGGTACAGTGTTTCTACTAATAGTGATAGTCTGAGAGGAAAACAAAGGTACAATACAACAACGGTACAGTGTTTCTAACTAATAGAGATAGTCTGAGAGGAAAATCAGGGTACAATACAACAACGGTACAGTGTTTCTAACTAATAGATATAGTCTCAGAGGAAAACAAGGGTACAATACAACAACGGTACAGTGTTTCTAACTAATAGAGATAGTCTGGGAGGAAAACAAGGGTACAATACAACAACGGTACAGAGTATTTAACTAACAGAGATAGTCTGGGAGGAAACACAGGGTACAATACAACAACTGTAGTCAGTATCTAACTAATAGAGATAGTCTGGGAGGAAAATCAGGGTACAACACAGCAACGGTATAGAGTATCTAACTAATAGAGATAGTCTGGTAGGAAAATCAGGGTACAATACAACAACGGTACAGTGTTTCTAACTAATATAGATAGTCTGAGAGGAAAACAAGGGTAAAATACAACAACGGTACATGGTTTCTAACTAATAGAGATAGTCTGAGAGGAAAACAAGGGTGCAATACAACAACGGTACAATGTATCTAACTAATAGATATAGTCTGAGAGGAAAATCAGGGTACAATACAACAACGGTACAGAGCATCTGACTAATAGATAATCTGAGTGGAAAATCAGGGTACAATATAACAACAGTACAGTGTTTCTAACTAATAGAGATAGTCTGAGAGGAAAATCAGGGTACAATACAACAACGGTACAGTGTTTCTAACTAATAGGGATAGTCTGAGAGGAAAATCAGGGTACAATACAACAACGGTACAGTGTTTCTACTAATAGTGATAGTCTGAGAGGAAAACAAAGGTACAATACAACAACGGTACAGTGTTTCTAACTAATAGAGATAGTCTGAGAGGAAAATCAGGGTACAATACAACAACGGTACAGTGTTTCTAACTAATAGATATAGTCTCAGAGGAAAACAAGGGTACAATACAACAACGGTACAGTGTTTCTAACTAATAGAGATAGTCTGAGAGGAAAACAAGGGTACAATACAACAACGGTACAGTGTTTCTAACTAATAGAGATAGTCAGAGAGGAAAATTAGGGTACAATACAACAACGGTACAGTGTTTCTAACTAATAGATATAGTCTCAGAGGAAAATCAGGGTACAATACAACAACGGTACAGTGTTTCTAACTAATAGAGATAGTCTGAGAGGAAAATCAGGGTACAATACAACAACGGTACAGTGTTTCTAACTAATAGAGATAGTCTGAGAGGAAAACAAGGGTACAATACAACAACGGTACAGTGTTTCTAACTAATAGATATAGTCCCAGAGGAAAATTAGGGTACAATACAACAACGGTACAGTGTTTCTAACTAATAGAGATAGTCTGAGAGGAAAATCAGGGTACAATACAACAACGGTACAGTGTTTCTAACTAATAGAGATACTCAGAGAGGAAAATTAGGGTACAATACAACAACGGTACAGTGTTTCTAACTAATAGATATAGACTCAGAGGAAAATTAGGGTACAATACAACAACGGTACAGTGTTTCTAACTAATAGAGATAGTCTGAGAGGAAAATCAGGGTACAATACAACAACGGTACAGTGTTTCTAACTAATAGATATAGTCTGAGAGGAAAATCAGGGTACAATACAACAACGGTACAGTGTTTCTAACTAATAGAGATAGTCAGAGAGGAAAATCAGGGTACAATACAACAACGGTACAGTGTTTCTAACTAATAGATATATTCTAAGAGGAAAACAAGGGTACAATATAACAACAGTACAGTGTTTCTAACTAATAGAGATAGTCTGAGAGGAAAATCAGGGTACAATACAACAACGGTACAGTGTTTCTAACTAATAGAGATAGTCTGAGAGGAAAATCAGGGTACAATACAACAACGGTACAGTGTTTCTAACTAATAGAGATAGTCTGAGAGGAAAATCAGGGTACAATACAACAACGGTACAGTGTTTCTAACTAATAGAGATAGTCTGAGAGGAAAACAAGGGTACAATACAACAACGGTACAGTGTTTCTAACTAATAGAGATAGTCTGAGAGGAAAACAAGGGTACAATACAACAACGGTACAGTGTTTCTAACTAATAGAGATAGTCAGAGAGGAAAATTAGGGTACAATACAACAACGGTACAGTGTTTCTAACTAATAGATATAGTCTCAGAGGAAAATTAGGGTACAATACAACAACGGTACAGTGTTTCTAACTAATAGAGATAGTCTGAGAGGAAAATCAGGGTACAATACAACAACGGTACAGTGTTTCTAACTAATAGAGATACTCAGAGAGGAAAATTAGGGTACAATACAACAACGGTACAGTGTTTCTAACTAATAGAGATAGTCAGAGGGGAAATTAAGGGTACAATACAACAACGGTACAGTGTTTCTAACTAATAGATATAGTCTCAGAAGAAAATTAGGGTACAATACAACAACGGTACAGTGTTTCTAACTAATAGAGATGGTCTGAGAGGAAAATCAGGGTACAATACAACAACGGTACAGTGTTTCTAACTAATAGAGATAGTCTGAGAGGAAAATCAGGGTACAATACAACAACGGTACAGTGTTTCTAACTAATAGAGATAGTCTGAGAGGAAAACAAGGGTACAATACAACAACGGTACAGTGTTTCTAACTAATAGATATAGTCCCAGAGGAAAATTAGGGTACAATACAACAACGGTACAGTGTTTCTAACTAATAGAGATAGTCTGAGAGGAAAATCAGGGTACAATACAACAACGGTACAGTGTTTCTAACTAATAGATATAGTCTGAGAGGAAAATCAGGGTACAATACAACAACGGTACAGTGTTTCTAACTAATAGAGATAGTCAGAGAGGAAAATCAGGGTACAATACAACAACGGTACAGTGTTTCTAACTAATAGATATATTCTAAGAGGAAAACAAGGGTACAATATAACAACAGTACAGTGTTTCTAACTAATAGAGATAGTCTGAGAGGAAAATCAGGGTACAATACAACAACGGTACAGTGTTTCTAACTAATAGAGATAGTCTGAGAGGAAAATCAGGGTACAATACAACAACGGTACAGTGTTTCTAACTAATAGAGATAGTCTGAGAGGAAAATCAGGGTACAATACAACAACGGTACGGTGTTTCTAACTAATAGAGATAGTCTGAGAGGAAAACAAGGGTACAATACAACAACGGTACAGTGTTTCTAACTAATAGAGATAGTCTGAGAGGAAAATCAGGGTACAATACAACAACGGTACAGTGTTTCTAACTAATAGAGATAGTCTGAGAGGAAAATCAGGGTACAATACAACAACGGTACAGTGTTTCTAACTAATAGAGATAGTCTGAGAGGAAAATTAGGGTACAATACAACAACGGTACAGTGTTTCTAACTAATAGAGATAGTCTGAGAGGAAAATCAGGGTACAATACAACAACGGTACAGTGTTTCTAACTAATAGAGATAGTCAGAGAGGAAAACAAGGGTACAATACAACAACGGTACAGTGTTTCTAACTAATAGAGATAGTCTGAGAGGAAAATCAGGGTACAATACAACAACGGTACAGTGTTTCTAACTAATAGAGATAGTCTGAGAGGAAAATTAGGGTACAATACAACAACGGTACAGTGTTTCTAACTAATAGAGATAGTCAGAGAGGAAAACAAGGGTACAATACAACAACGGTACAGTGTTTCTAACTAATAGATATAGTCTGAGAGGAAAATCAGGGTACAATACAACAACGTACAGTGTTTCTAACTAATAGAGATAGTCTGAGAGGAAAATTAGGGTACAATACAACAACGGTACAGTGTTTCTAACTAATAGAGATAGTCTAAGAGGAAAATCAGGGTACAATACAACAACGGTACAGTGTTTCTAACTAATAGAGATAGTCAGAGAGGAAAACAAGGGTACAATACAACAACGGTACAGTGTTTCTAACTAATAGATATATTCTAAGAGGAAAACAAGGGTACAATATAACAACAGTACAGTGTTTCTAACTAATAGAGATAGTCTGAGAGGAAAATCAGGGTACAATACAACAACGGTACAGTGTTTCTAACTAATAGATATAGTCTGAGAGGAAAATCAGGGTACAATACAACAACGGTACAGTGTTTCTAACTAATAGAGATAGTCTGAGAGGAAAATCAGGGTACAATACAACAACGGTACAGTGTTTCTAACTAATAGAGATAGTCTGAGAGGAAAACAAGGGTACAATACAACAACGGTACAGTGTTTCTAACTAATAGAGATAGTCTGAGAGGAAAATCAGGGTACAATACAACAACGGTACAGTGTTTCTAACTAATAGAGATAGTCTGAGAGGAAAATCAGGGTACAATACAACAACGGTACAGTGTTTCTAACTAATAGAGATAGTCTGAGAGGAAAATTAGGGTACAATACAACAACGGTACAGTGTTTCTAACTAATAGAGATAGTCTGAGAGGAAAATCAGGGTACAATACAACAACGGTACAGTGTTTCTAACTAATAGAGATAGTCAGAGAGGAAAACAAGGGTACAATACAACAACGGTACAGTGTTTCTAACTAATAGAGATAGTCTGAGAGGAAAATCAGGGTACAATACAACAACGGTACAGTGTTTGTAACTAATAGAGATAGTCTGAGAGGAAAATCAGGGTACAATACAACAACGGTACAGTGTTTCTAACTAATAGAGATAGTCAGAGAGGAAAACAAGGGTACAATACAACAAAGGTACAGTGTTTCTAACTAATAGATATAGTCTGAGAGGAAAATCAGGGTACAATACAACAACGGTACAGTGTTTCTAACTAATAGAGATAGTCTGAGAGGAAAATTAGGGTACAATACAACAACGGTACAGTGTTTCTAACTAATAGAGATAGTCTAAGAGGAAAATCAGGGTACAATACAACAACGGTACAGTGTTTCTAACTAATAGAGATAGTCAGAGAGGAAAACAAGGGTACAATACAACAACGGTACAGTGTTTCTAACTAATAGATATATTCTAAGAGGAAAACAAGGGTACAATATAACAACAGTACAGTGTTTCTAACTAATAGAGATAGTCTGAGAGGAAAATCAGGGTACAATACAACAACGGTACAGTGTTTCTAACTAATAGAGATAGTCTGAGAGGAAAATCAGGGTACAATACAACAACGGTACAGTGTTTCTAACTAATAGAGATAGTCTGAGAGGAAAATCAGGGTACAATACAACAACGGTACAGTGTTTCTAACTAATAGAGATAGTCTGAGAGGAAAATCAGGGTACAATACAACAACGGTACAGTGTTTCTAACTAATAGAGATACTCAGAGAGGAAAATTAGGGTACAATACAACAACGGTACAGTGTTTCTAACTAATAGATATAGACTCAGAGGAAAATTAGGGTACAATACAACAACGGTACAGTGTTTCTAACTAATAGAGATAGTCTGAGAGGAAAATCAGGGTACAATACAACAACGGTACAGTGTTTCTAACTAATAGATATAGTCTGAGAGGAAAATCAGGGTACAATACAACAACGGTACAGTGTTTCTAACTAATAGAGATAGTCAGAGAGGAAAATCAGGGTACAATACAACAACGGTACAGTGTTTCTAACTAATAGATATATTCTAAGAGGAAAACAAGGGTACAATATAACAACAGTACAGTGTTTCTAACTAATAGAGATAGTCTGAGAGGAAAATCAGGGTACAATACAACAACGGTACAGTGTTTCTAACTAATAGAGATAGTCTGAGAGGAAAATCAGGGTACAATACAACAACGGTACAGTGTTTCTAACTAATAGAGATAGTCTGAGAGGAAAATCAGGGTACAATACAACAACGGTACAGTGTTTCTAACTAATAGAGATAGTCTGAGAGGAAAACAAGGGTACAATACAACAACGGTACAGTGTTTCTAACTAATAGAGATAGTCTGAGAGGAAAACAAGGGTACAATACAACAACGGTACAGTGTTTCTAACTAATAGAGATAGTCAGAGAGGAAAATTAGGGTACAATACAACAACGGTACAGTGTTTCTAACTAATAGATATAGTCTCAGAGGAAAATTAGGGTACAATACAACAACGGTACAGTGTTTCTAACTAATAGAGATAGTCTGAGAGGAAAATCAGGGTACAATACAACAACGGTACAGTGTTTCTAACTAATAGAGATACTCAGAGAGGAAAATTAGGGTACAATACAACAACGGTACAGTGTTTCTAACTAATAGAGATAGTCAGAGGGGAAATTAAGGGTACAATACAACAACGGTACAGTGTTTCTAACTAATAGATATAGTCTCAGAAGAAAATTAGGGTACAATACAACAACGGTACAGTGTTTCTAACTAATAGAGATGGTCTGAGAGGAAAATCAGGGTACAATACAACAACGGTACAGTGTTTCTAACTAATAGAGATAGTCTGAGAGGAAAATCAGGGTACAATACAACAACGGTACAGTGTTTCTAACTAATAGAGATAGTCTGAGAGGAAAACAAGGGTACAATACAACAACGGTACAGTGTTTCTAACTAATAGATATAGTCCCAGAGGAAAATTAGGGTACAATACAACAACGGTACAGTGTTTCTAACTAATAGAGATAGTCTGAGAGGAAAATCAGGGTACAATACAACAACGGTACAGTGTTTCTAACTAATAGATATAGTCTGAGAGGAAAATCAGGGTACAATACAACAACGGTACAGTGTTTCTAACTAATAGAGATAGTCAGAGAGGAAAATCAGGGTACAATACAACAACGGTACAGTGTTTCTAACTAATAGATATATTCTAAGAGGAAAACAAGGGTACAATATAACAACAGTACAGTGTTTCTAACTAATAGAGATAGTCTGAGAGGAAAATCAGGGTACAATACAACAACGGTACAGTGTTTCTAACTAATAGAGATAGTCTGAGAGGAAAATCAGGGTACAATACAACAACGGTACAGTGTTTCTAACTAATAGAGATAGTCTGAGAGGAAAATCAGGGTACAATACAACAACGGTACGGTGTTTCTAACTAATAGAGATAGTCTGAGAGGAAAACAAGGGTACAATACAACAACGGTACAGTGTTTCTAACTAATAGAGATAGTCTGAGAGGAAAATCAGGGTACAATACAACAACGGTACAGTGTTTCTAACTAATAGAGATAGTCTGAGAGGAAAATCAGGGTACAATACAACAACGGTACAGTGTTTCTAACTAATAGAGATAGTCTGAGAGGAAAATTAGGGTACAATACAACAACGGTACAGTGTTTCTAACTAATAGAGATAGTCTGAGAGGAAAATCAGGGTACAATACAACAACGGTACAGTGTTTCTAACTAATAGAGATAGTCAGAGAGGAAAACAAGGGTACAATACAACAACGGTACAGTGTTTCTAACTAATAGAGATAGTCTGAGAGGAAAATCAGGGTACAATACAACAACGGTACAGTGTTTCTAACTAATAGAGATAGTCTGAGAGGAAAATTAGGGTACAATACAACAACGGTACAGTGTTTCTAACTAATAGAGATAGTCAGAGAGGAAAACAAGGGTACAATACAACAACGGTACAGTGTTTCTAACTAATAGATATAGTCTGAGAGGAAAATCAGGGTACAATACAACAACGTACAGTGTTTCTAACTAATAGAGATAGTCTGAGAGGAAAATTAGGGTACAATACAACAACGGTACAGTGTTTCTAACTAATAGAGATAGTCTAAGAGGAAAATCAGGGTACAATACAACAACGGTACAGTGTTTCTAACTAATAGAGATAGTCAGAGAGGAAAACAAGGGTACAATACAACAACGGTACAGTGTTTCTAACTAATAGATATATTCTAAGAGGAAAACAAGGGTACAATATAACAACAGTACAGTGTTTCTAACTAATAGAGATAGTCTGAGAGGAAAATCAGGGTACAATACAACAACGGTACAGTGTTTCTAACTAATAGATATAGTCTGAGAGGAAAATCAGGGTACAATACAACAACGGTACAGTGTTTCTAACTAATAGAGATAGTCTGAGAGGAAAATCAGGGTACAATACAACAACGGTACAGTGTTTCTAACTAATAGAGATAGTCTGAGAGGAAAACAAGGGTACAATACAACAACGGTACAGTGTTTCTAACTAATAGAGATAGTCTGAGAGGAAAATCAGGGTACAATACAACAACGGTACAGTGTTTCTAACTAATAGAGATAGTCTGAGAGGAAAATCAGGGTACAATACAACAACGGTACAGTGTTTCTAACTAATAGAGATAGTCTGAGAGGAAAATTAGGGTACAATACAACAACGGTACAGTGTTTCTAACTAATAGAGATAGTCTGAGAGGAAAATCAGGGTACAATACAACAACGGTACAGTGTTTCTAACTAATAGAGATAGTCAGAGAGGAAAACAAGGGTACAATACAACAACGGTACAGTGTTTCTAACTAATAGAGATAGTCTGAGAGGAAAATCAGGGTACAATACAACAACGGTACAGTGTTTGTAACTAATAGAGATAGTCTGAGAGGAAAATCAGGGTACAATACAACAACGGTACAGTGTTTCTAACTAATAGAGATAGTCAGAGAGGAAAACAAGGGTACAATACAACAAAGGTACAGTGTTTCTAACTAATAGATATAGTCTGAGAGGAAAATCAGGGTACAATACAACAACGGTACAGTGTTTCTAACTAATAGAGATAGTCTGAGAGGAAAATTAGGGTACAATACAACAACGGTACAGTGTTTCTAACTAATAGAGATAGTCTAAGAGGAAAATCAGGGTACAATACAACAACGGTACAGTGTTTCTAACTAATAGAGATAGTCAGAGAGGAAAACAAGGGTACAATACAACAACGGTACAGTGTTTCTAACTAATAGATATATTCTAAGAGGAAAACAAGGGTACAATATAACAACAGTACAGTGTTTCTAACTAATAGAGATAGTCTGAGAGGAAAATCAGGGTACAATACAACAACGGTACAGTGTTTCTAACTAATAGAGATAGTCTGAGAGGAAAATCAGGGTACAATACAACAACGGTACAGTGTTTCTAACTAATAGAGATAGTCTGAGAGGAAAATCAGGGTACAATACAACAACGGTACAGTGTTTCTAACTAATAGAGATAGTCTGAGAGGAAAATCAGGGTACAATACAACAACGGTACAGTGTTTCTAACTAATAGATATATTCTAAGAGGAAAACAAGGGTACAATATAACAACGGTACAGTGTTTCTAGCTAATAGAGATAGTCTGAGAGGAAAATCAGGGTACAATACAACAACGGTACAGTGTTTCTAACTAATAGAGATAGTCTGAGAGGAAAATCAGGGTACAATACAACAACGGTACAGTGTTTCTAACTAATAGAGATAGTCTGAGAGGAAAATCAGGGTACAATACAACAACGGTACAGTGTTTCTAACTAATAGAGATAGTCTGAGAGGAAAACAAGGGTACAATACAACAACGGTACAGTGTTTCTAACTAATAGAGATAGTCTGAGAGGAAAATCAGGGTACAATAAAACAACGGTACAGTGTTTCTAACTAATAGAGATAGTCTGAGAGGAAAATCAGGGTACAATACAACAACGGTACAGTGTTTCTAACTAATAGAGATAGTCTGAGAGGAAAATCAGGGTACAATACAACAACGGTACAGTGTTTCTAACTAATAGAGATAGTCTGAGAGGAAAATCAGGGTACAATACAACAACGGTACAGTGTTTCTAACTAATAGAGATAGTCAGAGAGGAAAACAAGGGTACAATACAACAACGGTACAGTGTTTCTAACTAATAGAGATAGTCTGAGAGGAAAATCAGGGTACAATACAACAACGGTACAGTGTTTCTAACTAATAGAGATAGTCTGAGAGGAAAATCAGGGTACAATACAACAACGGTACAGTGTTTCTAACTAATAGAGATAGTCAGAGAGGAAAACAAGGGTACAATACAACAACGGTACAGTGTTTCTAACTAATAGATATAGTCTGAGAGGAAAATCAGGGTACAATACAACAACGGTACAGTGTTTCTAACTAATAGAGATAGTCTGAGAGGAAAATTAGGGTACAATACAACAACGGTACAGTGTTTCTAACTAATAGAGATAGTCTAAGAGGAAAATCAGGGTACAATACAACAACGGTACAGTGTTTCTAACTAATAGAGATAGTCAAAGAGGAAAACAAGGGTACAATAAAACAACGGTACAGTGTTTCTAACTAATAGAGATAGTCTGAGAGGAAAATCAGGGTACAATACAACAACGGTACAGTGTTTCTAACTAATAGAGATAGTCTGAGAGGAAAACAAGGGTACAATACAACAACGGTACAGTGTTTCTAACTAATAGAGATAGTCAGAGAGGAAAACAAGGGTACAATACAACAACGGTACAGTGTTTCTAACTAATAGAGATAGTCTGAGAGGAAAATCAGGGTACAATACAACAACGGTACAGTGTTTCTAACTAATAGAGATACTCTGAGAGGAAAATCAGGGTACAATACAACAACGGTACAGTGTTTCTAACTAATAGAGATAGTCAGAGAGGAAAACAAGGGTACAATACAACAACGGTACAGTGTTTCTAACTAATAGATATAGTCTGAGAGGAAAATCAGGGTACAATACAACAACGGTACAGTGTTTCTAACTAATAGAGATGGTCTGAGAGGAAAATCAGGGTACAATACAACAACGGTACAGTGTTTCTAGCTAATAGATATAGTCTGAGAGGAAAATCAGGGTACAATACAACAACGGTACAGTGTTTCTAACTAATAGAGATAGTCAGAGAGGAAAACAAGGGTACAATACAACAACGGTACAGCGTTTCTAACTAATAGAGATAGTCTGAGAGGAAAATCAGGGTACAATACAACAACGGTACAGTGTTTCTAACTAATAGAGATAGTCAGAGAGGAAAACAAGGGTACAATACAACAACGGTACAGTGTTTCTAACTAATAGAGATAGTCTGAGAGGAAATTCAGGGTACAATACAACAACGGTACAGTGTTTCTAACTAATAGAGATAGTCTAAGAGGAAAATCAGGGTACAATACAACAACGGTACAGTGTTTCTAACTAATAGAGATAGTCTGAGAGGAAAATCAGGGTACAATACAACAACGGTACAGTGTTTCTAACTAATAGAGATAGTCTGAGAGGAAAATCAGGGTACAATACAACAACGGTACAGTGTTTCTAACTAATAGATATAGTCTGAGAGGAAAATCAGGGTACAATACAACAACGGTACAGAGTTTCTAACTAATAGAGATAGTCTGAGAGGAAAACAAGGGTACAATACAACAACGGTACAGTGTTTCTAACTAATAGAGATAGTCTGAGAGGAAAATCAGGGTACAATACAACAACGGTACAGTGTTTCTAACTAATAGAGATAGTCTGAGAGGAAAATCAGGGTGCAATACAACAACGGTACAGTGTTTCTAACTAATAGAGATAGTCTGAGAGGAAAATCAGGGTACAATACAACAACGGTACAGTGTTTCTAACTAATAGAGATAGTCTGAGAGGAAAATCAGGGTACAATACAACAACGGTACAGTGTTTCTAACTAATAGAGATAGTCAGAGAGGAAAACAAGGGTACAATACAACAACGGTACAGTGTTTCTAACTAATAGAGATAGTCTGAGAGGAAAATCAGGGTACAATACAACAACGGTACAGTGTTTCTAACTAATAGAGATAGTCTGAGAGGAAAATTAGGGTACAATACAACAACGGTACAGTGTTTCTAACTAATAGAGATAGTCTAAGAGGAAAATCAGGGTACAATACAACAACGGTACAGTGTTTCTAACTAATAGAGATAGTCAGAGAGGAAAACAAGGGTACAATACAACAACGGTACAGTGTTTCTAACTAATAGAGATAGTCTGAGAGGAAAATCAGGGTACAATACAACAACGGTACAGTGTTTGTAACTAATAGAGATAGTCAGAGAGGAAAACAAGGGTACAATACAACAACGGTACAGTGTTTCTAACTAATAGAGATAGTCTGAGAGGAAAATCAGGGTACAATACAACAACGGTACAGTGTTTCTAACTAATAGAGATAGTCTGAGAGGAAAATCAGGGTACAATACAACAACGGTACAGTGTTTCTAACTAATAGAGATAGTCAGAGAGGAAAACAAGGGTACAATACAACAACGGTACAGTGTTTCTAACTAATAGATATAGTCTGAGAGGAAAATCAGGGTACAATACAACAACGGTACAGTGTTTCTAACTAATAGAGATAGTCTGAGAGGAAAATCAGGGTACAATACAACAACGGTACAGTGTTTCTAGCTAATAGATATAGTCTGAGAGGAAAATCAGGGTACAATACAACAACGGTACAGTGTTTCTAACTAATAGAGATAGTCAGAGAGGAAAACAAGGGTACAATACAACAACGGTACAGCGTTTCTAACTAATAGAGATAGTCTGAGAGGAAAATCAGGGTACAATACAACAACGGTACAGTGTTTCTAACTAATAGAGATAGTCAGGGAGGAAAACAAGGGTACAATACAACAACGGTACAGTGTTTCTAACTAATAGAGATAGTCTGAGAGGAAAATCAGGGTACAATACAACAACGGTACAGTGTTTCTAACTAATAGAGATAGTCTAAGAGGAAAATCAGGGTACAATACAACAACGGTACAGTGTTTCTAACTAATAGAGATAGTCTGAGAGGAAAATCAGGGTACAATACAACAACGGTACAGTGTTTCTAACTAATAGAGATAGTCTGAGAGGAAAATCAGGGTACAATACAACAACGGTACAGTGTTTCTAACTAATAGATATAGTCTGAGAGGAAAATCAGGGTACAATACAACAACGGTACAGAGTTTCTAACTAATAGATATAGTCTGAGAGGAAAATCAGGGTACAATACAACAACGGTACAGTGTTTCTAACTAATAGAGATGGTCTGAGAGGAAAATCAGGGTACAATACAACAACGGTACAGTGTTTCTAACTACTAGAGATAGTCTGAGAGCAAAACAAGGGTACAATACAACAACGGTACGGTGTTTCTAATTAATAGAGATAGTCTGAGAGGAAAATCAGGGTACAATACAACAACGGTACAGAGCATCTAACTAATAGATATATCCTGAGAGGAAAACCAGGGTACAATACAACAACGGTACAGAGCATCTAACTAATAGAGATAGTCTGGGAGGAAAATCAGGGTACAATACAACAACGGTACAGTGTTTCTAACTAATAGATATAGTCTCAGAGGAAAATTAGGGTACAATACAACAACGGTACAGTGTTTCTAACTAATAGAGATGGTCTGAGAGGAAAATCAGGGTACAATACAACAACGGTACAGTGTTTGTAACTAATAGAGATAGTCTGAGAGGAAAACAAGGGTACAATACAACAACGGTACAGTGTTTCTAACTAATAGAGATAGTCTGAGAGGAAAACAAGGGTACAATACAACAACGGTACAGAGCATCTAACTAATAGAGATAGTCTGAGAGGAAAACAAGGGTACAATACAACAACGATTCAGAGCATCTAACTAATAGAGATAGTCTGAGAGGAAAATCAGGGTACAATACAACAACGGTACAGTGTTTCTAACTAATAGAGATAGTCTGAGAGGAAAATCAGGGTACAATACAACAACGATACAGAGCATCTAACTAACAGAGATAGTCTGAGAGGAAAATCAGGATACAATACAACAACGGTACAGTGTTTCTAGCTAATAGAGATAGTCTGAGAGGAAAATCAGGGTACAATACAACAACGGTACAGTGTTTCTAACTAATAGAGATAGTCAGAGAGGAAAACAAGGGTACAATACAACAACGGTACAGTGTTTCTAACTAATAGAGATAGTCTGAGAGGAAAATCAGGGTACAATACAACAACGGTACAGTGTTTCTAACTAATAGAGATAGTCTGAGAGGAAAATCAGGGTACAATACAACAACGGTACAGTGTTTCTAACTAATAGAGATAGTCAGAGAGGAAAACAAGGGTACAATACAACAACGGTACAGTGTTTCTAACTAATAGATATAGTCTGAGAGGAAAATCAGGGTACAATACAACAACGGTACAGTGTTTCTAACTAATAGAGATGGTCTGAGAGGAAATTCAGGGTACAATACAACAACGGTACAGTGTTTGTAACTAATAGAGATAGTCTGAGAGGAAAACAGGGGTACAATACAACAACGGTACAGTGTTTCTAACTAATAGAGATAGTCTGAGAGGAAAACAAGGGTACAATACAACAACGATACGGAGCATCTAACTAATAGAGATAGTCTGAGAGGAAAACAAGGGTACAATACAACAACGGTACAGAGTATCTGACTAATAGATATAGTCTGAGAGGAAAACAAGGGTACAATACAACAACGATACAGAGCATCTAACTAATAGAGATAGTCTGAGAGGAAAATCAGGGTACAATACAACAACGGTACAGTGTTTCTAACTAATAGAGATAGTCTGAGAGGAAAATCAGGGTACAATACAACAACGATACAGAGCATCTAACTAATAGAGATAGTCTGAGAGGAAAATCAGGGTACAATACAACAACGGTACAGTGTTTCTAACTAATAGAGATAGTCTGAGAGGAAAATCAGGGTACAATACAACAACGGTACAGTGTTTCTAACTAATAGAGATAGTCTGAGAGGAAAACAAGGGTACAATACAACAACGGTACAGTGTTTCTAACTAATAGATATAGTCTGAGAGGAAAATCAGGGTACAATACAACAACGGTACAGTGTTTCTAACTAATAGAGATAGTCTGAGAGGAAATTTAGGGTACAATACAACAACGGTACAGTGTTTCTAGCTAATAGATATAGTCTGAGAGGAAAATCAGGGTACAATACAACAACGGTACAGTGTTTCTAACTAATAGAGATAGTCAGAGAGGAAAACAAGGGTACAATACAACAACGGTACAGTGTTTCTAACTAATAGAGATAGTCTGAGAGGAAAATCAGGGTACAATACAACAACGGTACAGTGTTTCTAACTAATAGAGATAGTCAGAGAGGAAAACAAGGGTACAATACAACAACGGTACAGTGTTTCTAACTAATAGAGATAGTCTGAGAGGAAAATCAGGGTACAATACAACAACGGTACAGTGTTTCTAACTAATAGAGATATTCTGAGAGGAAAATCAGGGTACAATACAACAACGGTACAGTGTTTCTAACAAATAGAGATAGTCAGAGAGGAAAACAAGGGTACAATACAACAACGGTACAGTGTTTCTAACTAATAGATATAGTCTGAGAGGAAAATCAGGGTACAATACAACAACGGTACAGTGTTTCTAACTAATAGAGATAGTATGAGAGGAAAATTAGGGTACAATACAACAACGGTACAGTGTTTCTAGCTAATAGATATAGTCTGAGAGGAAAATCAGGGTACAATACAACAACGGTACAGTGTTTCTAACTAATAGAGATAGTCAGAGAGGAAAACAAGGGTACAATACAACAACGGTACAGCGTTTCTAACTAATAGAGATAGTCTGAGAGGAAAATCAGGGTACAATACAACAACGGTACAGTGTTTCTAACTAATAGAGATAGTCAGAGAGGAAAACAAGGGTACAATACAACAACGGTACAGTGTTTCTAACTAATATAGATAGTCTGAGAGGAAAATCAGGGTACAATACAACAACGGTACAGTGTTTCTAACTAATAGATATAGTCTGAGAGGAAAATCAGGGTACAATACAACAACGGTACAGAGTTTCTAACTAATAGAGATAGTCTGAGAGGAAAACAAGGGTACAATACAACAACGATACAGTGTTTCTAACTAATAGAGATAGTCTGAGAGGAAAATCAGGGTACAATACAACAACGGTACAGTGTTTCTAACTAATAGAGATAGTCTGAGAGGAAAATCAGGGTACAATACAACAACGGTACAGTGTTTCTAACTAATAGAGATAGTCTGAGAGGAAAATCAGGGTACAATACAACAACGGTACAGTGTTTCTAAGTAATAGATATAGTCTGAGAGGAAAATCAGGGTACAATACAACAACGGTACATAGTTTCTAACTAATAGATATAGTCTGAGAGGAAAATCAGGGTACAATACAACAACGGTACAGTGTTTCTAACTAATAGAGATAGTCTGAGAGCAAAACAAGGGTACAATACAACAACGGTACGGTGTTTCTAATTAATAGAGATAGTCTGAGAGGAAAATCAGGGTACAATACAACAACGGTACAGAGCATCTAACTAATAGATATATCCTGAGAGGAAAACCAGGGTACAATACAACAACGGTACAGAGCATCTAACTAATAGAGATAGTCTGGGAGGAAAATCAGGGTACAATACAACAACGGTACAGTGTTTCTAACTAATAGATATAGTCTCAGAGGAAAATTAGGGTACAATACAACAACGGTACAGAGTTTCTAACTAATAGATATAGTCTGAGAGGAAAATCAGGGTACAATACAACAACGGTACAGTGTTTCTAACTAATAGAGATGGTCTGAGAGGAAAATCAGGGTACAATACAACAACGGTACAGTGTTTGTAACTAATAGAGATAGTCTGAGAGGAAAACAAGGGTACAATACAACAACGGTACAGAGCATCTAACTAATAGAGATAGTCTGAGAGGAAAACAAGGGTACAATACAACAACGGTACAGAGTATCTGACTAATAGATATAATCTGAGAGGAAAACAAGGGTACAATACAACAACGATACAGAGCATCTAACTAATAGAGATAGTCTGAGAGGAAAATCAGGGTACAATACAACAACGGTACAGTGTGTCTAACTAATAGAGATAGTCTGAGAGGAAAATCAGGGTACAATACAACAACGATACAGAGCATCTAACTAATAGAGATAGTCTGAGAGGAAAATCAGGGTACAATACAACAACGGTACAGTGTTTCTAACTAATAGAGATAGTCTGAGAGGAAAATCAGGGTACAATACAACAACGGTACAGTGTTTGTAACTAATAGAGATAGTCTGAGAGGAAAACAAGGGTACAATACAACAACGGTACAGAGCATCTAACTGATAGAGATAGTCTGAGAGGAAAACAAGGGTACAATACAACAACGGTACAGAGTATCTGACTAATAGATATAATCTGAGAGGAAAACAAGGGTACAATACAACAACGATACAGAGCATCTAACTAATAGAGATAGTCTGAGAGGAAAATCAGGGTACAATACAACACCGGTACAGTGTTTCTAACTAATAGAGATAGTCTGAGAGGAAAATCAGGGTACAATACAACAACGATACAGAGCATCTAACTAATAGAGATGGTCTGAGAGGAAAATCAGGGTACAATACAACAACGGTACAGTGTTTCTAACTAATAGATATAGTCTCAGAGGAAAATTAGGGTACAATACAACAACGGTACAGTGTTTCTAACTAATAGATATAGTCTGAGAGGAAAATCAGGGTACAATACAACAACGGTACAGTGTTTCTAACTAATAGAGATGGTCTGAGAGGAAAACAAGGGTACAATACAACAACGGTACAGTGTTTCTAACTAATAGAGATAGTCTGAGAGGAAAACAAGGGTACAATACAACAACGGTACAGAGCATCTAACTAATAGAGATAGTCTGAGAGGAAAACAAGGGTACAATACAACAACGGTACAGAGTATCTGACTAATAGATATAATCTGAGAGGAAAACAAGGGTACAATACAACAACGATACAGAGCATCTAACTAATAGAGATAGTCTGAGAGGAAAATCAGGGTACAATACAACAACGGTACAGTGTTTCTAACTAATAGAGATAGTCTGAGAGGAAAATCAGGGTACAATACAACAACGATACAGAGCATCTAACTAATAGAGATAGTCTGAGAGGAAAATCAGGGTACAATACAACAACGGTACAGTGTTTCTAACTAATAGAGATAGTCTGAGAGGAAAATCAGGGTACAATACAACAACGGTACAGTGTTTCTAACTAATAGAGATAGTCAGAGAGGAAAACAAGGGTGCAATACAACAACGGTACAGTGTTTCTAACTAATAGAGATAGTCTGAGAGGAAAATCAGGGTACAATACAACAACGGTACAGTGTTTCTAACTAATAGAGATAGTCTGAGAGGAAAATCAGGGTACAATACAACAACGGTACAGTGTTTCTAATTAATAGAGATAGTCAGAGAGGAAAACAAGGGTACAATACAACAACGGTACAGTGTTTCTAACTAATAGATATAGTCTGAGATGAAAATCAGGGTACAATACAACAACGGTACAGTGTTTCTAACTAATAGAGATAGTCTGAGAGGAAAATTAGGGTACAATACAACAACGGTACAGTGTTTCTAGCTAATAGATATAGTCTGAGAGGAAAATCAGGGTACAATACAACAACGGTACAGTGTTTCTAACTAATAGAGATAGTCAGAGAGGAAAACAAGGGTACAATACAACAACGGTACAGTGTTTCTAACTAATAGAGATAGTCTGAGAGGAAAATCAGGGTACAATACAACAACGGTACAGTGTTTCTAACTAATAGAGATAGTCAGAGAGGAAAACAAGGGTACAATACAACAACGGTACAGTGTTTCTAACTAATAGAGATAGTCTGAGAAGAAAATCAGGGTACAATACAACAACGGTACAGTGTTTCTAACTAATAGAGATAGTCTGAGAGGAAAATCAGGGTACAATACAACAACGGTACAGTGTTTCTAACTAATAGAGATAGTCAGAGAGGAAAACAAGGGTACAATACAACAACGGTACAGTGTTTCTAACTAATAGATATAGTCTGAGAGGAAAATCAGGGTACAATACAACAACGGTACAGTGTTTCTATCTAATAGAGATAGTCAGAGAGGAAAACAAGGGTACAATACAACAACGGTACAGTGTTTCTAACTAATAGATATAGTCTGAGAGGAAAATCAGGGTACAATACAACAACGGTACAGTGTTTCTAACTAATAGAGATAGTCTGAGAGGAAAATCAGGGTACAATACAACAACGGTACAGTGTTTCTAAGTAATAGATATAGTCTGAGAGGAAAATCAGGGTACAATACAACAACGGTACAGTGTTTGTAACTAATAGAGATAGTCAGAGAGGAAAACAAGGGTACAATACAACAACGGTACAGCGTTTCTAACTAATAGAGATAGTCTGAGAGGAAAATCAGGGTACAATACAACAACGGTACAGTGTTTCTAACTAATAGAGATAGTCAGAGAGGAAAACAAGGGTACAATACAACAACGGTACAGTGTTTCTAACTAATAGAGATAGTCTGAGAGGAAAATCAGGGTACAATACAACAACGGTACAGTGTTTCTAACTAATAGAGATAGTCTAAGAGGAAAATCAGGGTACAATACAACAACGGTACAGTGTTTCTAACTAATAGAGATAGTCTGAGAGGAAAATCAGGGTACAATACAACAACGGTACAGTGTTTCTAACTAATAGAGATAGTCTGAGAGGAAAATCAGGGTACAATACAACAACGGTACAGTGTTTCTAACTAATAGATATAGTCTGAGAGGAAAATCAGGGTACAATACAACAACGGTACAGAGTTTCTAACTAATAGATATAGTCTGAGAGGAAAATCAGGGTACAATACAACAACGGTACAGTGTTTCTAACTAATAGAGATGGTCTGAGAGGAAAATCAGGGTACAATACAACAACGGTACAGTGTTTCTAACTAATAGAGATAGTCTGAGAGCAAAACAAGGGTACAATACAACAACGGTACGGTGGTTCTAATTAATAGAGATAGTCTGAGAGGAAAACAAGGGTACAATACAACAACGGTACAGTGTTTCTAACTAATAGAGATAGTCTGAGAGGAAAACAAGGGTACAATACAACAACGGTACAGAGCATCTAACTAATAGATATATCCTGAGAGGAAAACCAGGGTACAATACAACAACGGTACAGAGCATCTAACTAATAGAGATAGTCTGGGAGGAAAATCAGGGTACAATACAACAACGGTACAGTGTTTCTAACTAATAGATATAGTCTCAGAGGAAAATCAGGGTACTATACAACAACGGTACAGAGTTTCTAACTAATAGAGATAGTCTGAGAAGAAAATCAGGGTACAATACAACAACGGTACAGTGTTTCTAACTAATAGATATGGTCTGAGAGGAAAATCAGGGTACAATACAACAACGGTACAGTGTTTGTAACTAATAGAGATAGTCTGAGAGGAAAACAAGGGTACAATACAACAACGGTACAGTGTTTCTAACTAATAGAGATAGTCTGAGAGGAAAACAAGGGTACAATACAACAACGGTACAGAGCATCTAACTAATAGAGATAGTCTGAGAGGAAAACAAGGGTACAATACAACAACGGTACAGAGTATCTGACTAATAGATATAGTCTGAGAGGAAAACAAGGGTACAATACAACAACGATACAGAGCATCTAACTAATAGAGATAGTCTGAGAGGAAAATCAGGGTACAATACAACAACGGTACAGTGTTTCTAACTAATAGAGATAGTCTGAGAGGAAAATCAGGGTACAATACAACAACGATACAGAGCATCTAACTAATAGAGATAGTATGAGAGGAAAACAAGGGTACAATACAACAACGGTACAGAGCATCTGACTAATAGAGATAATCTGAGAGGAAAATCAGGGTACAATACAACAACGGTACAGTGTTTCTAACTAATAGATATAGTCTGAGAGGAAAATCAGGGTACAATACAACAAGGTACAGAGTTTCTAGCTAATAGATATAGTCTGAGAGGAAAATCAGGGTACAATACAACAACGGTACAGTGTTTGTAACTAATAGAGATAGTCTGAGAGGAAAACAAGGGTACAATACAACAACGGTACAGTGTTTCTAACTAATAGAGATGGTCTGAGAGGAAAACAAGGGTACAATACAACAACGGTACAGAGCATCTGACTAATAGAGATAGTCTGAGAGGAAAATCAGGGTACAATACAACAACGGCACAGTGTTTCTAACTAATAGAGATAGTCTGAGAGGAAAACAAGGGTACAATGCAACAACGGTACAGTGTTTCTAACTAATAGAGATAGTCTGAGAGGAAATTCAGGGTACAATACAACAACGGTACAGTGTTTCTAACTAATAGAGATGGTCTGAGAGGAAAACAAGGGTACAATACAACAACGGTACAGTGTTTCTAACTAATAGAGATAGTCTGAGAGGAAAACAAGGGTACAATGCAACAACGGTACAGTGCTTCTAACTAATAGAGATAGTCTGAGAGGAAAATCAGGGTACAATACAACAACGGTACAGAGCATCTAACTAATAGAGATAGTCTGAGAGGAAAATCAGGGTACAATACAACAACGGTACAGAGCATCTAACTAATAGAGATAGTCTGAGAGGAAAACAAGGGTACAATACAACAACCGTACAGTGTTTCTAACTAATAGAGATAGTCTGAGAGGAAAATCAGAGTACAATACAACAACGGTACAGAGCATCTGACTAATAGAGATAATCTGAGAGGAAAACAAGGGTACAATAGAACAACGGTACAGTGTTTCTAATTAATAGATATAGTCTGAGAGGAAAATCAGGGTACAATACAATAACGGTACAGAGCATCTGACTAATTGATATAGTCTGAGAGGAAAACAAGGGTACAATACAACAACGGTACAGAGCATCTAACTAATAGAGATAGTCTGAGGGGAAAATCAGGGTACAATACAACAACGGTACAGTGTTTCTAACTAATAGAGATAGTCTGAGAGGATAATCAGGGTACAATACAACAACGGTACAGAGCATCTAACTAATAGAGATAGACTGAGAGGAAAATCAGGGTACAATACATCAACGGTACAGTGTTTCTAACTAATAGAGATAGTCTGAGAGGAAAATCAGGGTACAATACAACAACGGTACAGTGTTTCTAACTAATAGAGATAGTCTGAGAGGAAAATCGGGGTACAATACAACAACGGTACAGTGTTTCTAACTAATAGAGATAGTCTGAGAGAAAAACAAGGGTACAATACAACAACGGTACAGAGCATCTGACTAATAGAGATAGTCTGAGAGGAAAATCAGGGTACAATACAACAACGGTACAGTGTTTCTAACTAATAGAGATAGTCTAAGAGGAAAATCAAGGTACAATACAACAACGGTACAGTGTTTCTAACTAATAGAGATAGTCTGAGAGGAAAACATGGGTACAATACAACAACGGTACAGTGTTTCTAACTAATAGAGATAGTCTGAGAGGAAAACAAGGGTACAATACAACAACGGTACAGTGTTTCTAACTAATAGAGATAGTCTGAGAGGAAAATCAGGGTACAATACAACAACCGTACAGTGTTTCTAACTAATAGAGATAGTATGAGAGGAAAATCAGGGTACAATACAACAACGGTACAGAGTTTCTATCTAATAGATATAGTCTGAGAGGAAAATCAGGGTACAATACAACAACGGTACAGTGTTTCTAACTAATAGATATAGTCTGAGAGGAAAATCAGGGTACAATACAACAACGGTACAGAGCATCTGACTAATAGAGATGATCTGAGAGGAAAACAAGGGTACAATACAACAACGGTACAGAGTATCTGACTAATAGATATAGTCTGAGAGGAAAACAAGGGTACAATACAACAACGGTACAGAGCATCTAACAAATAGAGATAGTCTGAGAGGAAAATCAGGGTACAATACAACAACGGTACAGTGTTTCTAACTAATAGAGATAGTCTGAGAGGAAAATCAAGGTACAATACAACAACGGTACAGAGTATCTAACTAATAGAGATAGTCTGATAGGAAAATCAGGGTACAATACAACAACGGTAGTCAGTATCTAACTAATAGAGATAGCCTGAGAGGAAAACAAGGGTACAATACAACAACGGTACAGTGTTTCTAACTAATAGGGATAGTCAGAGAGGAAAATCAGGGTACAATACAACAACGGTACAGAGCATCTGACTAATAGAGATAGTCTGAGAGGAAAATCAGGGTACAATACAACAACGGTACAGTGTTTATAACTAATAGAGATAGTCTGAGAGGAAAATCAGGGTACAATACAACAACGGTAGTCAGTATCTAACTAATAGAGATTGTCTGAGAGGAAAATCAGGGTACAATACAACAACGGTACAGAGCATCTGACTAATAGAGATAATCTGAGAGGAAAACAAGGGTACAATAGAACAACGGTACAGTGTTTCTAATTAATAGAGATAGTCTGAGAGGAAAATCAGGGTACAATACAACAACGGTACAGAGCATCTGACTAATTGATATAGTCTGAGAGGAAAACAAGGGTACAATACAACAACGGTACAGAGCATCTAACTAATAGAGATAGTCTGAGGGGAAAATCAGGGTACAATACAACAACGGTACAGTGTTTCTAACTAATAGAGATAGTCTGAGAGGATAATCAGGGTACAATACAACAACGGTACAGAGCATCTAACTAATAGAGATAGACTGAGAGGAAAATCAGGGTACAATACATCAACGGTACAGTGTGTCTAACTAATAGAGATAGTCTGAGAGGAAAATCAGGGTACAATACAACAACGGTACAGTGTTTCTAACTAATAGAGATATTCTGAGAGAAAAACAAGGGTACAATACAACAACGGTACAGAGCATCTGACTAATAGAGATAGTCTGAGAGGAAAATCAGGGTACAATACAACAACGGTACAGTGTTTCTAACTAATAGAGATGGTCTGAGAGGAAAATCAGGGTACAATACAACAACGGTACAATGTTTCTAACTAATAGAGATAGTCTGAGAGCAAAACAAGGGTACAATACAACAACGGTACGGTGTTTCTAATTAATAGAGATAGTCTGAGAGGAAAATCAGGGTACAATACAACAACGGTACAGAGCATCTAACTAATAGATATATCCTGAGAGGAAAACCAGGGTACAATACAACAACGGTACAGAGCATCTAACTAATAGAGATAGTCTGGGAGGAAAATCAGGGTACAATACAACAACGGTACAGTGTTTCTAACTAATAGATATAGTCTCAGAGGAAAATTAGGGTACAATACAACAACGGTACAGAGTTTCTAACTAATAGATATAGTCTGAGAGGAAAATCAGGGTACAATACAACAACGGTACAGTGTTTCTAACTAATAGAGATGGTCTGAGAGGAAAATCAGGGTACAATACAACAACGGTACAGTGTTTGTAACTAATAGAGATAGTCTGAGAGGAAAACAAGGGTACAATACAACAACGGTACAGTGTTTCTCATTAATAGAGATAGTCTGAGAGGAAAACAAGGGTACAATACAACAACGGTACAGAACATCTAACTATTAGAGATAGTCTGAGAGGAAAACAAGGGTACAATACAACAACGGTACAGAGTATCTGACTAATAGATATAGTCTGAGAGGAAAACAAGGGTACAATACAACAACGATACAGAGCATCTAACTAATAGAGATAGTCTGAGAGGAAAATCAGGGTACAATACAACAACGGTACAGTGTTTCTAACTAATAGAGATAGTCTGAGAGGAAAATCAGGGTACAATACAACAACGATACAGAGCATCTGACTAATAGAGATAGTATGAGAGGAAAACAAGGGTACAATACAACAACGGTACAGAGCATCTGACTAATAGAGATAATCTGAGAGGAAAATCAGGGTACAATACAACAACGGTACAGTGTTTCTAACTAATAGATATAGTCTGAGAGGAAAATCAGGGTACAATACAACAAGGTACAGAGTTTCTAGCTAATAGATATAGTCTGAGAGGAAAATCAGGGTACAATACAACAACGGTACAGTGTTTGTAACTAATAGAGATAGTCTGAGAGGAAAACAAGGGTACAATACAACAACGGTACAGTGTTTCTAACTAATAGAGATGGTCTGAGAGGAAAACAAGGGTACAATACAACAACGGTACAGAGCATCTGACTAATAGAGATAGTCTGAGAGGAAATTCAGGGTACAATACAACAACGGTACAGAGCATCTAACTAATAGAGATAGTCTGAGAGGAAAATCAGGGTACAATACAACAACGGTACAGAGCATCTAACTAATAGAGATAGTCTGAGAGGAAAACAAGGGTACAATACAACAACGGTACAGTGTTTCTAACTAATAGAGATAGTCTGAGAGGAAAATCAGAGTACAATACAACAACGGTACAGAGCATCTGACTAATAGAGATAATCTGAGAGGAAAACAAGGGTACAATAGAACAACGGTACAGTGTTTCTAATTAATAGAGATAGTCTGAGAGGAAAATGAGGGTACAATACAACAACGGTACAGAGCATCTGACTAATTGATATAGTCTGAGAGGAAAACAAGGGTACAATACAACAACGGTACAGAGCATCTAACTAATAGAGATAGTCTGAGGGGAAAATCAGGGTACAATACAACAACGGTACAGTGTTTCTAACTAATAGAGATAGTCTGAGAGGATAATCAGGGTACAATACAACAACGGTACAGTGTTTCTAACTAATAGAGATAGTCTGGGAGGATAATCAGGGTACAATACAACAACGGTACAGAGCATCTAACTAATAGAGATAGTCTGAGGGGAAAATCAGGGTACAATACAACAACGGTACAGTGTTTCTAACTAATAGAGATAGTCTGAGAGGATAATCAGGGTACAATACAACAACGGTACAGAGCATCTAACTAATAGAGATAGACTGAGAGGAAAATCAGGGTACAATACATCAACGGTACAGTGTGTCTAACTAATAGAGATAGTCTGAGAGGAAAATCAGGGTACAATACAACAACGGTACAGTGTTTCTAACTAATAGAGATAGTCTGAGAGAAAAACAAGGGTACAATACAACAACGGTACAGAGCATCTGACTAATAGAGATAGTCTGAGAGGAAAATCAGGGTACAATACAACAACGGTACAGTGTTTCTAACTAATAGAGATAGTCTAAGAGGAAAATCAAGGTACAATACAACAACGGTACAGTGTTTCTAACTAATAGAGATAGTCTGAGAGGAAAACAAGGGTACAATACAACAACGGTACAGTGTTTCTAACTAATAGAGATAGTCTGAGAGGAAAATCAGGGTACAATACAACAACCGTACAGTGTTTCTAACTAATAGAGATAGTATGAGAGGAAAATCAGGGTACAATACAACAACGGTACAGAGTTTCTATCTAATAGATATAGTCTGAGAGGGAAATCAGGGTACAATACAACAACGGTACAGTGTTTCTAACTAATAGAGATAGTCTGAGAGGAAAATCAGGGTACAATACAACAACGGTACAGAGCATCTGACTAATAGAGATGATCTGAGAGGAAAACAAGGGTACAATACAACAACGGTACAGAGTATCTGACTAATAGATATAGTCTGAGAGGAAAACAAGGGTACAATACAACAACGGTACAGAGCATCTAACAAATAGAGATAGTCTGAGAGGAAAATCAGGGTACAATACAACAACGGTACAGTGTTTCTAACTAATAGAGATAGTCTGAGAGGAAAATCAAGGTACAATACAACAACGGTACAGAGTATCTAACTAATAGAGATAGTCTGATAGGAAAATCATGGTACAATACAACAACGGTAGTCAGTATCTAACTAATAGAGATAGCCTGAGAGGAAAACAAGGGTACAATACAACAACGGTACAGTGTTTCTAACTAATAGGGATAGTCAGAGAGGAAAATCAGGGTACAATACAACAACGGTACAGAGCATCTGACTAATAGAGATAGTCTGAGAGGAAAATCAGGGTACAATACAACAACGGTACAGTGTTTATAACTAATAGAGATAGTCTGAGAGGAAAATCAGGGTACAATACAACAACGGTAGTCAGTATCTAACTAATAGAGATTGTCTGAGAGGAAAATCAGGGTACAATACAACAACGGTACAGAGCATCTGACTAATAGAGATAGTCAGAGAGGAAAATCAGGGTACAATACAACAACGGTACAGAGTATCTGACTAATAGAGATAGTCTGAGAGGAAAATCAGGGTACAATACAACAACGGTACAGAGTATCTAACTAATAGAGATAGTCTGAGAGGAAACAAGGGTACAATACAACAACGGTACAGTGTTTATAACTAATAGAGATTGTCTGAGAGGAAAATCAGGGTACAATACAACAACGGTACAGTGTTTCTAACTAATAGAGATTGTCTGAGAGGAAAATCAGGGTACAATACAACAACGGTACAGAGCATCTGACTAATAGAGATAGTCTGAGAGGAAACAAGGGTACAATACAACAACGGTACAGAGTATCTGACTAATAGAGATAGTCTGGGAGGAAAATCAAGATACAATACAACAACGGTACAGAGTATCTGACTAATAGAGATAGTCTGGGAGGAAAATCAGGGTACAATACAACAACGGTACAGTGTTTCTCACCAATAGAGGTATGTTTGAGAGGAAAATCAGGGTACAACACAACAACGGTATAGGGTATCTGACTAATAGAGATATGTCTTGGAGGAAAATCAGGGTACAATTCAACAACGGTACAGGGTATCTAACTAATAGAGCTATGCATGGGAGGAAAATCAGGGTTCAGTGGGATTCGAACTCTCAACTTCAGTGGTGATAGGTACTGATTAAACAGGTAGTTGTAAATCCAACTATCAACCCCTTTAACTTAATTGGAGAAAATTGATAGTGCCGAAAAGGCTTGCTTTACAATGAGCCAACAACAGGCACTCAATTCACTTTTTTATCATTAGGTTATGATGCACAAGGACAGTTACGTCTCGCCCTCACAACCAGCGGACGTATATTTCAGAATGTGGGTTTCCCGTGGCGTACATACTTAGGGCCATGTAAATAGACAAAAGATAAAAATAAGTTTGAAGGTATCAAAAGGGGTAATCAAAAAGACCTAAATTGAAGAAGGACAGACAATGTGATGGTCAAAAGAAAAAAAGAAAAAAGGACAAACAGCGATTCTACAAAACCTTACACAGAAAAATAAAATGAAAACCAAAATCTAAAGGGAAATTGACCTGACATTGCTTCGTATCCAATACTTGATGGTTTGTTTTATGTTTGATGCATGGTGTTTCACAATATTTCAGTTATATCGTGGCGGTCAATTTTATTGGTGGAGGAAACCGGAGTACCCGGATCTGTCGCAGGTCACTGACAAACTTGATCACATAGTGTTGTGTCGGATACACCTGATCAGGGTTCGAACTCACAACTTTAGTGGTGATGGGCACTGATTGCACATGTAGTTATAAATTCAACTACCATGCTATCACGACCTCTCCCCCCATTCGTAACAGTATTTAGTCACTGTTTCATCTAATAACTCTTTAAAGCTTTCTTGTTTTAATATTCTCTTTTGTTTTTTAAAGAATGCTTACTGGATATGACTTTTTTCTATTGCCTGCAATGATAAATGATTTGGGTAGGCATTCTTTCGTTGTATATTTATAGCTTTAAATTAGAACAAAAATTAAAAATAGCTAGTGTTCATATCTTTTGTATTATAAAACAAAATCGTAAAGGATTTTAGAATTGGTTTTGGGATATTTGAACAAATATCAAATTTGTCTGCCAGCTGACATCGACATTGTTGATTGTACGTTAACAAGTTCACTAAAAGTCAATCATTCATAGAAACATGGTTTAAAAAAGCAACAAATGAATGAATTAATTATTCTTATTGTAAATTCTTTTTGTAACTATGAAAAAACATCAGTCAACTATTTATAGCGTTTACTTATGTATGCTACAACAGACCGTGGATTCAGTCATGTCCAAGCTCAACGTTTATGTGTGTTACAACAGAACGTGGATTCAGTCATGTCCAAGCTCAACGTTTATGTGTGCTACAACAGAACGTGGATTCAGTCATGTCCAAGCTCAACGTTTATGTGTGCTACAACAGAACGTGGATTCAGTCATGTCCAAGCTCAACGTTTATGTGTGCTACAACAGAACGTGAATTCAGTCATGTCCAAGCTCAACGTTTATGTGTGATACAAGCGAACGTGGATTCAGCCATGTCCAAGCTCAACGTTTATGAATTTGTATATTTGTATTTTCTGTCCATGTTCAGTTTACGGCTTATGATTCTCCTTTGTCATCTTTAAACCTTTCCTTTTCAATGTCTTGTGTTCCTTAGCTAGATTTTTGTAATTATGACAGTGGCGTAGCTTCCATTGAGGCAACAACAAAAAAATTTAGGCGTTCATATTTATGGCTCAGTAATCATGGAAGAATCAAATTTGTTTTACTTATTTAAAATGCCGGTTGCTTCTGGAGGGCTGGGCACCCCAAATCCCCTGCCTCGGTAACATCTGACCCCAAGCTACGCCCGTGCATGATTTCATGCTGGTTGCGTTGTACGAGATATGAGATGCTAACATTTGCTGAACATCTGGTTTCATTCCTGAATTTTGTTGAACTCGTGTTTTCGTATTGCCAGTAACCCACGACTGATCCTTCTCCGATATTTTCCACTCATCACTGTGGGTTACTGACAATGGTGTTTTCCGAGCGTTTGTTCTTATGCCTTGTTTTTGTATTGTTTGTTTGTTTGTTTTTGCTTTTTGTTTGTGTGTGTGTGAGCGTGTTTTTTTTGTTTTTTTTACTATCCTTTTTTTACTTTTATCAATTTTATTGTCATATAAGCAAGTAATAGAGTTTGTGACAAAACAATGGGTTCAATGACTTGCTTGTCATTATATAGTTTGGAAGAAGTCTTCCGATTAGCATATACATGTATTAGACAAATTATCTATTCCATTTTGTGATTTATAAATATACAGCCAAGATAATATAGTATTATTACGTGATGTTTTTCATATTGGCCTAGCTATAGGTCCGAGGCCTGCTGTATTGGCCTGAGGCTCAGCCGAACGCCAATACAGCAGACCGAGGACCTATAACTAGGCCAATATGAAAAACATCACGTAATGATACGTTTATTAATTAACCAGTCCAATATCTCTCGGGATTTTTCCTTGCAATTGTCAAAATGTCTAGCGGATTCCGATCTAGTTGTTATTGGACTGACTGGAATTGAGCCAATACGGAAAATATCCGTATTGGACTGGTTTTTGCCGTATTGGCCCCATGAAAGTTTTTATATTGTATTGACAGATTTGATCATATAAAGGCTACTAAATCAAAGTTAATTAATAATGACGATTATTGCATAATTAAACCCACCCTTAATCCACTCAAATTGTAATAATACGGGATGACATGTATATATAGCACCTTTTTTTATTTTATTTAATGCTATTTCTGTAGAAATTAGTTTTAATGGAAATTCCGTAATAATACTATGTGTTATTGGCTTAATAACTATCATACGATTATTGTATGTGACACATTTATTGTAATGTTGTGTTAGCAATGACTATGCCAATATAGTAGTCAGGGTTGAAGACATATTGCACGACCCGAAGTGAAGTGCACTATGTCTTCAACCCTGACCACTATATGGCATAGTCATTGCTAACACAACATTATTATTATTATTATGCTGACTGTTATATGTAGACAAAATATATTGAGAACTATTACAATAAAGGAGGTCCTGATATTGGTGACTAATATATTGGATCAGATAGTCTTGAAAGTGTGAGAATATTCTTTGTTTCATTTAAGGCTTTAAAAATATAATTTGAAGTTTGAAATTTAATTAACAACAATAACAAGTATTAAAAAACGCTTAGACGACTATGATAGATTGACAGATTGGATCCGCCCCCTTGCACGTGGACTAGCTATATATAGCTTGACAGACAGCTGAAAACCCAACCTTCCTCGTGTGAAACTGGTATAGTAGATGTACTATTTTCGCATAGTATATCAACGCTATATAATTCTTTGTGATATATGCCAAAATATCGTATGAACTTATATTACAGAAGAAATTTACAGAAAGCATAATAATACCTGACGTTTTTCACATTGGCCTAGTTATAGGTCCGAGGCCTGCTGTATTGGCCTGAGGCGCTGCCAAATGACAATACAGCAGACCGAGGACCTATAACTAGTCCAATATGAAAAACATCACGTAATGATACCTTTATTAATTAACCAGTTCAATATGATGTATAACTATATAGGCCAATATGAAAACATGTGATTTCCATCAAATGACAAGTTTTTTTAGGCATTGTACGACTCATTCAAAGCAAATTCATGAAAAACAGCACAACAACTTTACTGAATCTTGAGCAAACAGTAGAATATCTGAATTGGACATATTAAGAGTCAAATATTGTTAGAAATGACTTTAAAACATTTTTTAGGAGTCCAAGTTACTGACTACAGTTAATTGTACTCCTTCTCTCTCTGACATCTCTCGGGACTTTTCCTTGCGATTGTCAAAGCGTCTGGCGGATACCGATCTAGCTGTTATTGGACTGACCGGAATCGGGCCAATACGGAAAATATCCGTATTGGACTGGTTTTTGCCGTATTGGCCTCAAACACAATATACAATACAACAACGGTACAAAATATATAACTAATAGGGATGTTGAAAACAAAATCAAATACATTACATTACAACAACGGTAAACAGTATCTAAGCAATAGGAATCTTGGCCGCAACTATTATTAAGGCATTTTTGTATGAAATTTTGCCAGATATAACATAAGGCTTCAACGAATTAATATAGTATATCAGCCTGTACATCAAAGTTTTAACTTTTATCTGCTATTTCTAAGCTTTCCGATTCTTCTAAATATTCCCGTAAGTGTTCCGAATAATACGATACATTTTAACTTATAAAGCTGCCAGTAGATCTTTTTTTAATCTGGACAAGTGGCTAAAATCCCCCCCCCCCCCCACCCCAAAAAAAACAAAGACAGAACACAACAAAACAAAACAAACAATCACTAATGGTAAAATCACAGACTGCAATATCGACTCTCAAAATAAGTTATATTGTTTCACAGATAATAATAGAAAATAAACTGACAATGTATGTGGTTCTTAGTGTCTGATTAGTAAATATATAAATGATAAAAAATTAAATAAAAAGTTAGTCGTTTATATTTTAGGTTCTTGTTGATAGTTTTCTATTTTAGATTTCCTTCTATTTCTGTAAATTTGACTTTATTCAATTTTACTGTCTGGGGATAAGACGTGGAAATAGAAAATAACGATAACACGATGATTACTGGTATATAAGCTGATACCTTCTCAGAATAGTTAAAGGCTGTGAGGGTGTTAATACAATTCAGAATTAAAAAGTTTAATGGTTTAATAATGAACACATATGTTGCATCTATAGCTATATTCAGTAGGTGCTGAATAACACGTGTCAAACATACATATCAGGAATGGTGTTGTCCCAGATGATAAGGCACCAATTGATATTGTATTTGCATGAAAGAAACATATTAATAAAAGAGGCAGTCATTTACAATACATATTCCATAAAATCCAGTCGATGCCCCTGTGTTATGCTTTGTATCCTAGAGATCTCCATGGAACGATGTGGTAGAAATAAAATGTATATACTGATTGATTTAAGCAGGTATTACATTTGAATGTCATATTCAAAGTGCAGTTTTATTTATTTTCTTACCCTTCCGGAGAACACCGCCGGTTTTTAGTGGGGTTCGTAATAATCGATCTTTAGTTTGATGTGTATGTTTTGTAGATCGTTGTTTGTCCTTTTATCCGTTTTCTTGTGGCCATTGTGTTGTCTGTTCTTCGTCGATTTACGGATTCTGATTACACCCTTTGGTATCTTCAAACTCTTCTTATATATGTATTGCCGTTTGAAATCCAATTAACCGGTTATATCTCGCCATATTTTTCCGCATGTTCAAAGTTACCACCTAAATTGCCATCGGTATATGTTGAGGTTCATTTGTGTTCAATGATTTGAAGTGAGAGGTAGCTGTCGATATTAATGGTATTGTTGACCATAACTGTTAAAACTGTCTTTCAATAATTGATTGCTACAAATGTTTGCATGTATACTGTATCACATCCAGACGATGATATTTATAGACTGGCATCATGATATTAAAACATGTTATATGTAATTTATCATTACGTGTATTACCACTTCATTGTTCTATTTTGACTTTTGTTTTGTTGTTATTCCCAGTGTAGACGTGTTTTGTTGTTAATTTCATTGTATCATTTGTCATCAATACAACATCTACAACAACGTTTTCTATGAGAGTATATTGACATATGAGTTCGTCTGTGTCGGTGACTTTACCAACTGTAAAATAGAACGTTTATTACCAAGATAAATCTAGGTGCGTGTTATATTGTTGTAATAACGGTTTTTCCTGAAGTACAAATAATGATAAATACAATACAGCTGGAATATCATGGAAACCAGACGCTTTTGGCTGCCTGTAATCAGTCACATGGTTTTCAATTTGACATCTCAATTTTATAGAAAAAATCGAGAAATGCATTAAGAAAGTAAAAATTCAATTGGTTCCTGAGAAGATAAATTTGTTTTACTCAAAATATACCGTATTTCAATAATCGATATCAACTGATTGAACAGTGAAAAAAAAACCATGTAAATATCTGGAAGATATGTCCAACTATCCATTGTTATCATGCAGCTACAGTTTACATTTCATTTCATTTTGACATACAATAATTTTGATAAAATATCACACATCGACGATTCCAGCAAAGTTCGGTTCAATTTGGGTCAGTAATATCTGAATAGAAGATCTAAATGTGATTATTATCAAAATATGCCTAATTTGCATAATCCGTAATAATCGGCTGAGCAAGACATAATTCAAATAAAAACACAGAATATATTATTGTCATTTATTATTACAGCTACAATTTAAAGTTTGCATTGTCAATGAAAGAAATTTTCACATTTCATAACAGCAGCCGTCTTGAATGAAGGAATTGGAAGTCGGAAACAATTTTAAAAATGGACTAGTTAAGGACTTTAGCAGTCTCATTTTGCTTAAATTGGTTTAGTGGTTTCGGAGAAGATTATTAGATACAAACATAGAAAAGCTTACGACAAATGACGGACGACGGACGTTTGGTGATGTCAAAAGCTTACATGACCATTTGAATAAAGTGACCTAAAGAACAGCTGCTGCACAATTGTTTAATCTAATACAAGCTAAATGCTACACAGGATATAGGTTACTGACGGTTCAAACAAGCACAACTAATTAAAACGTAGATATCTAATTTAGTGCGCACCACACGTTTCTGAAATAAGCTTCATCAGGTACGCTCAAAATCGAAAGATTGGAAAGCAAAATAATTTAAAGTTTTTAGAGCAATAAAGCCAAAGGGCCTAAAGAGGATAGCAAAAATTGGCTAGGGTCACCTATGCCCGAGGGAGAATAACTTTAGTTTTATTAATAATTACATTATTTAGCAACTGGAAATTTCAGTAAAATATAAATTTCATAAACCATATCAGTGCCGATGCACTGGTTACTGGGTGGATGATACCATCGGGGACTAATAGTCCACCAACAGAGGTATCGACCCCTCGGAGACTAATAATCCACCAGCAGAGGTATCGATCCTGTGATAGTAATAAAAACGTAGATATCAAATCTAAGGCGCAAGATGCGTTTCTGGAATAACCTTCATCAGATACGCCCAAAATCGAAAGATTGGAAAGCCAAATAATTTAAGGTTTTGCGAGCAATAAAACCAAAGGGCCTAAACAGGATAGCCAAAATCGGCTAAGGTCACCTATGTCTGAGGGAGGAGAACCTTAGTTTTATAATAATTACATTATTTAGGAACTGTAAATTTATGGTAAGAGAGTAACATTAAGCTTAAGGTAGAGACTGAAACTAGTCACATGACTTTTAAGAATATTGAATAAAATGTGGTAATAATTAATATGAGACAGGCACAACCTGTGTTAAGGGCGAAGCCTATTTGATGATAATGACAATTAAGAGGGAGGCATGAGAGGCGAATGCCTGCTAAAATACAGATGAAAATTGTAGAAAAAAAATGTTTGTCAATCTAGATCTATTTAGAACACCTTTTCAATGGACGAAAACTTTAAAAGGGGGGGGGGAATTAATATTTGCCATTTTTGAGAATTTCACAAATCACGGTGAGCCATAAATCGAGGGTCACACGAGAATAAACCAAATACCCCAATCACAGATCATGAAAAAAAATGGTGAAAGAGAGAAAAAATCATGTATACGTGGCAGTGAAAAGGGGAGTGAGGGTCAAATGAAATTTCAATGTTTATAACCTTGCCATGGAAAATGTGTTAAAAGGCTTACCTGACAAAATCCGAGATTAGTTGTCCAGACATCATACACAAAGCAAAAGCACTTCAAATGTACACATTTTTGAATCACGGGAGATGAAATAGGTGTTCCTGTATACATAAAAACGATGCAGAGCTGTTTTTCAACGTTTGACACCAGCTCACAAAGTTTTCAGAGACAGGATGACCAAGAAGTGCATGCAATTTCATGTTTCCTCTCCGAAGCAGACGAAATGCAATACATCGGAACTCCTCGCGTCTTTCCCCAAGTGAACTTGTTATTTCACTTGGGGAAAGGCGCGAAGAGTTCCGGATGATGTATATTGTACACTAGAAAATGACGTCATCCATGTACACTGATTTTGATATTAGAATTTTCTTTTAAGTTTATTTCAGTTGAGAAGAATTGAAATGGTTACAGATTTGCGAATTTCTTATTGAAATAATTTGTATTTTGTTTTTAAATACCACTTTGTTCTATAATTTCATACTTCCGGTGAACAAATATTTAGCTATAAATAGGGGAGTATGACTAATTACAAAAAATCGTACAGCCTATACTATGCGGAAATCGTAACGGACATCACAACATGGAAGAGTATAAAAATTAACGGTTATACAAAGACAAAAACTATTAACTAATATACATGCTATATAAATCATGAAAATACAAATAAATAAATAAATAAATAAATAAATAAATAAATAAATAAATAAATAAATAAATAAAGAGGTAGAAACGATCATCTAATAAGGGTAATAACAAATTACCGAACTCCGAACAATCTAACAAAGGGAAAGTCAAAACTCATAAGTATATAAACAGACAAAATCAGTCAGCAACCGGAAAACCGTAATGACCCTGACTTGGTACAGGCATTTCTAAAGAAATGGTGGGTTGAATCAGATTTTAAAGCGCCAAACCTCCCCCTTTCATTACGGCTCAAAGTTTCCGGCTGTCACTATAACAGTATTTACAACAATACTTGAGCAAAACCGGTAAAACAGTTGTCAAATCAGCGCCAAACTCAGTGAAGTAAATGAATATCAGAATTGTGTCGAGTCCCTCTAAGACTTCATATCGAGATTTTACTTCTATATATCATCTTCATTAAATGGAAGACCAGGACAAAATACCTCCAGGGAATATTAATTATGTAGTTTAAATCTGTTTGCCATGAATGAAAACTGCACCAATGCATTGTATTTCTTAAGGCATACCGATTTTGTGGTAGTTGTCTCCGGGTACTCTGGTTTCCTCCATCAATACAACGGGCCGCCATGGTATAACTGAAATATTGTTGAAAGTGGCGTTAAACACCATAAACCAAACCAACTAATAGATTTTGGCTAACCTGTTTAGGCCCTTTGGTTTTCTTTCCCCGAAAGATTGTAAGTTTTTTGGGGGGTTTTCCAATCTATTGACTGTGAGTGTACACGCTGACGGTTATCACAGAAACGAATCGTGCGCGCTACATTTGCTATCTATGTTTTTACTGTATTTCTGAAGAAGTAGTATAAGAACATTTGAAAAACACATGTTTTGATGTCATAAATAAAAACATTAGGGTGATTGATTATTGTTGTTATTATGTTGTCTCACAAATATCGTCACATGTTTACAAACGTGATCTGTTATTGATTTTAAATTCCATACTCTATATGATTGCATAACATATTTATAATGGACGATCAGTAATTAGTGATTGATGGTTGTTTAGCGCAACGTGAACAATTCTTCAACTATATCATGAAAAGATCGTTATTAGGTCATATCGTTACTACAATCGTACATTACACACGTCCTTGGCTCCTAGCCAACTGCTCTGCCGTTCCCTTACTCCATATTGTTTGAGCGTACTGCAGATAGAGGAAGTACGAATTAATAGGTTTTCGGTTCAGTTTATGATACGACCAGTACAGTGATTGTCTGTTGCGAAGTCAGCTGATGTAAAAGTTAATCAAACAATGCTACGTTGATCCTAGGTTGATGCCATAGCTACAGAAACTCAACGGTCGTCATCACGAACTTGGTTGGCACTTACGAAATAAACATCTGTGAAATGGCAAATAATCTTTCCCTTTTGCGTAGATTTATTCTTTCTTTTGTCAATGACAAGACTTTTGTCGGACTTGACTTTGTTTTATACGGCGGTTGTCTTATAAAAAAAGGAACTGCGAGCAATCGGGGTCATCTCTGGGTTTGTGCTTTTTGTGTTTGTGGCTGGTGCTCATCATTTTCGTGTTTTGTGTTGTGTTTTTAAGCCCCTTCGGTTTTCTTTTACGGTCATTGAACCCGTGATAACCTGTTATCGAGATGCATACAATAACCATAACACTACATTGTATTTATTTCTAACATTATTGTTACTAATGAAGTGTATATGTATTGTATTACGTTGTTCATTGTGATTCAGGAAACAAGTGATAACGAAAGATAATGAAACATCGCTGACGAAGGAGGACAAGAATAGTAATTAAAATCCACCTGTGATATAAATCTATTGTCAAAACTCTCCATTATTTTTAAGGAATGGAGAGTTATTGTTCTCTTTGTACTTTTAAGGTCCCACAAGGGGCAAACAATTTAATACTTTGTACTTAAGATAATATACACAGACTTTGCTTTGTTACAAGATTAATAATTAATCAAATTAATAAAGTACAATGGGTGGATTTTAAGTTGGAGAATGTTCTCGTATCTCTCCATTCCTTAAAAGCAATGGACCTCGGTCCCTAAGGGGCCTCGGCTCCATTATATTTAAGGAATGGAGAGTTACTTGGACATTCTCCTATACGTAACAATATAAACAGAAATGTAAGAAACGTTGAAGATACTAAAGAGATAATCAGAAGCCGGATAATCCGAAAACCTAGATACCTAATTTGATGCTCACCACGCGTTTCTGGAATAGCCTTCATCGAGTATTTTTTGGTCAAAATATCGGAAAATGTTGAGCTAATGAGCATATAACTTTGAAAACAATATAGCCACGATATAGCTGAAATGCTGCTAATGTTGGCATTAGATAACAATCAATCAATCAATTAATCAATCAATCAATCCATACAATATATATTGCAAGCATTGCTATCTTCTTCATCACCACTTTTCATCCTGGGGTTACCAGAGAATTATAGACAACCAGGTATTTTTGTTTGAAAGTTATCGTTGAAAGTATTACATGAAGCGTACAGCAACGATTTGACATGAAAAAAACTGTTTTGATTGTGCATCACGATTTTGTTGGATTTGACCTAATTTCATTGTTCTGTGACAGAGTTGTGATAATGATGGTAAAAAGAAATGATTTGGTCGTGTTAAGTCCAACAATTTACATCAATATTGTTTAATCTCCTTTTGTTATATTGATGTAAGTCTGATACATTCGAATATACCAAAGAATTCAAATAGAAGGAACGTCTTTATGAAAACATTTTACGGAATTTAATTCATTTGTATTTGCCGCTACACGCGACGAGCTGAAGAAATTCTAATCCTGTTTCATCATATTCATCATACAGTTGTTTGAATACTAAGGTTGTCGCCTGTAAATATCAAGGCTGTCGCCTGTAAATATCAAGGCTGTCGCCTGTAAATATCAAGGCTGTCGCCTGTAAATATACACATGTATGTGTATTTTCAAGTAGATTTCTAAAGATTCAATTAAAGGGATATTGTCTACCAGCTGCGTAATTTTTTCATACCCAAAATTATTGTCGATTTCCGTACTGACCTTCATAAAATGAAGATTAACACCGAGTTATGTTGCAAAAGATACGAAAAAGACCCAAAACTATCGTTATCAGAATTATTGTCCGGATGACAATATTCAAATCTGTTCATATGGCCTTCTATGCGAACACGTCTTGAGCATGCGCACTGTTTAGAAACAATAAACAACATGTGGTTCTTGGGCAAAAGAGAAACTGTCAACGCGTGGAAGAAAACGGACTTTGACGGATTCAGAGATAAAGAGGAATAGAAGTGAAGTATCTTCCAAATGGAACAAATGCAGGATATATGTAGGGGATCAGTTGGACCGTTGCCGTTGGATGGAGCGAACTCAAGGAAGTGCTTGATTATTGTTGATAGGTAAGCCAAGCATGTTGCCTTCTTTTCTCAATCGTTTTTCATATTTTATGAATTTATGATGATGCCTATGATCATTTTCGGTAGATATTAATCAATATATGTAATTTTGCACCTGGCAACAGCAAATTATTGTCAATGAGTAGCATAAAACGGCCGTATTTGCGAGGTAAACAAACACAAATTTTAAGAGGCCAGCAAAGGGGAAATGGGAGTGCAAAAATGATATCAATGACAATGCAGTTTATTATTATCAATTTAAAAAAAAATATCGAATCAATTCATTTTTAATGCAAGAATTAAAACTGTACATGGCTTAATGAAAACCCTATAAAGTTCTTTTTATTCAAGTAAATTTATTTCTTTGATATAATTAGGCTTTTAATTTTATCAAATTTCAACAACTTGGACATGAAACTTAGTTTTGGGAACCAAAAGTATATACACCTTACTTTCTGCGAATTATCACTATAATGGAAAATCAGTGTGTATTTTTCAAATAAAAGCTTTCTATTTAAAGAAGCTTCATTTCAATTGCACTTTTAATTTGGATCCTGTAAGTATAATATATAATTATAAACAAGGTTTTGAAGAAATGATATGAATATCCATTGAAATTTTCAAGTTTCAGAACTTTTTTTATATATGACTACAAAATTTTACTGAAAATTTCAGAAATGTCCTAAAATGCATATTTTAGAGCATGGCTAAATGAAAATCATTTTCAATTCCTTTATGCAAACAAGTTTATATCCTGGGTACTGGAAATACATTACATAAATAAGGTTAAAAGTACTTTTCAATAAGTTTGAACATAACACTTTGTTATGGGAGCCAAAATTATATCTTCCTGTCTGTGAATTATCACCATAGTGGAAAATCAATATGTATCTTTTATATAAAAAGCTTTCCATTTAAATAAGTGTCATTTCAGTAGCATTTTTAGTTTGGATCCTGTAAGTATGATACATAAACAAGGTTTTTAAAAAATAATATGAAGATCCATAGAAATTTGCAAGTTTCAGAAACTTTTCTATATATGTGACCATAAAATTTTACTGAAATGTCCTGAACCACTATGACTAAATGAAAATCGTTTTCAATTTCCTTATGCAAACCAAGTTTATTTCTTGACTATTCTAAAAACATTACATTAACTAGTTTTTTACTACATTTCAACAATTTTGGACATAATTTTTAGTTCAGGGAGCCAAAATTATACTTTACTATCTTAGAATTATCAACATAGACATGATAGAGGGAAATCAATATGTTTTTTTCATATAAAGGCTTTCTATTTAAAGAATTGTCATTTGAACTGCTTTTTATCCCCTCGCCAACAAAGTTGCCAAGGGATATAGTAACGCTACCGTCCGTCCGTCACATCCTTGTGAACACTCTAGAATCAACATCCTTCAATGGATTTTGACCAAACTTGGTACATACTTAGTCCTTAAGAGAATCTGGAACCCTATTGATTTTCAAGGTCGTATGTCAAAGATCAAGGTCACAGCCTAAAATTTTTACCGCATAACATCCTTGTGAACACTAGAATCAACATCCTTCAATGGATTTTTGACAAAACTTGGTACATACTTAGTCCTTAAGATACCGAAACCTTATTGATTTTCAAGGTCATAGCCTTATAGGTCAAAGGTCAAGATAACCGGGTCAAGATTTTACCGCGTAACATCCTTGTGAACACTCTAGAATCAACATCCTTCAATGGATTTTGACCAAACTTGGTACATACTTAGTCCTTAAGAGAATCTGGAACCCTATTGATTTTCAAAGTCAAAGGTCAAGGTCACCGGGTCAAATTTTTAGGCAAGGGGATACGCCACGCTTTGCCCTTGTTTAGTTTGGATCTTGTATGTATGATTTATAAACAAGATTTTTAAGAAATAATGTGAAGATCCATAGCAATTTGCATGTTTCACAGTGTGTGAATTTAACAGTAGACCGATGGCCCATGTCTGTGTTAAAATCATGCAGGTTTTTGTAAAATTATCTAAATTTTTTAGACAAATTACTACAAAAACTGGTAATTTCAGACAAATGTGATTTTGTAGTGATTGATATTTGTACTTTTGATTTAGATATTCTGACCAAGGTAATTCTAGAGTAGAAGAAATGAGCAGCCATCACATTTCAACGAAACGGATGAAACTGGAGAAATCGAGTTCATTTGTGAACCCATTTGAGTATGTTCATTTGTTAAAGATTAGACATATTCTACATTATGTTTATAGGTAACATTGTCAATATTGTTCAACACAGTCACTCGTATAACAGTTTCCTATTAATTATTGTGGCTTGCATAGTGATACTACTAGTAGCTATATTATATAGGGATCATGTTGGCTTCTGCGTCATCGTTACATTTTCATCAATCCACAAGCTGAAATGGCCAGACCTCTTTAGCTACTTAAGGGAATGAAACCAAACTGGGACAGAATTGACGCACGTCTGGCGCACCAAATTTTTTCCTGGAACTTTGATGTAATTTTGTTTCTTTATATTGGGTTGTGTAGATGTGTGCTGGATACATGTATATAGATTTAATATTATTTTGAAAAGCTTTTTCGTTATACAGCTGCACATCAGAACCATATAGCAAAATTTGTTTCGATATTATACACATACACTGTAATAAACAATTATTTTTTATTCTTACAGTCTCTCAATAGATATTACTGAAGAGGGCAGTGATGTTGGTGATGATTCTGACGATGGAGATTTTGAACCTAGCCTCAACTTCACTCTAAGGTTTGTCATGTTAATTTCATATGTTTCAGTTGTAACTTACATACTTGAAATTTTGTCCTAATAACAGAACCATGCATGATCATATGTCATAGGAGCTTTATTATACCCCCGCTCTACTGGAAGGGGGAGGGGGTATACTGTTTTACCTCAGTCCATCCGTTCGTCCCAAGATGTTCATAACATTTTTCTCAGTAATTATTTATGGCAGCAATCTGATATTTGATCATAGGCTTCAGAAGGGTCAATCGAAAGTCGCAAACCCGCTGTGTTGTCCATGGTCAAGTCCGGTAGAAGTCTCATCCGATGAAGGGAAAGACATCAACAACAAATGAAGATCAGGTCTGATTTGGGTAACAGACACCCTGTTACCATTGACCAGCTCGTGATGCCTGCCGTAGAACTTCTTGAGGGATGACCTGTCTTTTATATAATTCAAAACCAAACTTGGCAGAGATGTTTTCTATGAGGTCCTACACAAGAGTTGTTACTTTTGTGCAGATTCGTCAAAAAACATAGCCACCATGTGACTTTGAAAATTCTGATTGGTCGATTTTCAAGAAACTTCTTCTCAAGAACCACTGAAGGGATTGAATTGAAATCTGGTATATATGTTCCTATGAATGTCTTTAACATGTGTTGTTACTGTTTGCACCATTTGAAAATTCAAAATGGCCACCAGCTATCATTATTGTGCATTGGACAATTTGTAATGGCCATTATCCTGACTTGGGTACTTTTCTGCTCTAAATGTGCAGAACTTCTGTTAGACCAGGAAAAACAAAGAGTGACAATCTAAATTTATTTTATGCGACAATATAGTCAATTGTTTTGTCTTCAAATCCGGATTTCTGAGATGCTACAATATCATCCCGAGTTGGAGGTTGTGGAATTGGTGCAAGATGGACCGAGATTCTTCTGGGATCATCTACTTCCAACTGCACATGTTAATTCATTCCTTCATTATCTTGCTGTCTCATACAAATGATGACCCTTAATAGTCTTGGAACATAGGAATATGACTTGTCAGCTTTAACAGGCTGCACAGACCATCTAGCTGTCTTTTTGTTGTAACTTCTCTGCCACCTGAAGTAGAAAAATACATACAATGTAATTCACAAGAATAAAACAATAGAATTGAGATTATGATCTATGGAGCCCTAACTTTCAATTCAAGATGAATATCTCGAATGTATAGTGAATGACAAACTAAACATATCATTACAAGTCCACTTTATGAAGGATTTGAGTGATTTGTAGACAGATTTTAGGTTGTGGTCATCCCTCAAGAAGTTCTACGGCAGGCATCACGAGCTGGTCAATGGTTACAGGGTGTCTGTTACCCAAATCAGACCTGATCTTCATTTGTTGTTGATGTCTTTCCCTTCATCGGATGGGACTTCTACCGGACTTGACCATGGACAACACAGCGGGTTTGCGACTTTCGATTGACCCTTCTGAAGCCTATGATCAAATATCAGATTGCTGCCATAAATAATTACTGAGAAAAATGTTATGAACATCTTGGGACGAACGGATGGACTGAGGTAAAACAGTATACCCCCTCCCCCTTCCAGTAGAGCGGGGGTATAATAAAGCTCCTATGACATATGATCATGCATGGTTCTGTTATTAGGACAAAATTTCAAGTATGTAAGTTACAACTGAAACATATGAAATTAACATGACAAACCTTAGAGTGAAGTTGAGGCTAGGTTCAAAATCTCCATCGTCAGAATCATCACCAACATCACTGCCCTCTTCAGTAATATCTATTGAGAGACTGTAAGAATAAAAAATAATTGTTTATTACAGTGTATGTGTATAATATCGAAACAAATTTTGCTATATGGTTCTGATGTGCAGCTGTATAACGAAAAAGCTTTTCAAAATAATATTAAATCTATATACATGTATCCAGCACACATCTACACAACCCAATATAAAGAAACAAAATTACATCAAAGTTCCAGGAAAAAATTTGGTGCGCCAGACGTGCGTCAATTCTGTCCCAGTTTGGTTTCATTCCCGTAAGTAGCTAAAGAGGTCTGGCCATTTCAGCTTGTGGATTGATGAAAATGTAACGATGACGCAGAAGCCAACATGATCCCTATATAATATAGCTACTAGTAGTATCACTATGCAAGCCACAATAATTAATAGGAAACTGTTATACGAGTGACTGTGTTGAACAATATTGACAATGTTACCTATAAACATAATGTAGAATATGTCTAATCTTTAACAAATGAACATACTCAAATGGGTTCACAAATGAACTCGATTTCTCCAGTTTCATCCGTTTCGTTGAAATGTGATGGCTGCTCATTTCTTCTACTCTAGAATTACCTTGGTCAGAATATCTAAATCAAAAGTACAAATATCAATCACTACAAAATCACATTTGTCTGAAATTACCAGTTTTTGTAGTAATTTGTCTAAAAAATTTAGATAATTTTACAAAAACCTGCATGATTTTAACACAGACATGGGCCATCGGTCTACTGTTAAATTCACACACTGTGAAACATGCAAATTGCTATGGATCTTCACATTATTTCTTAAAAATCTTGTTTATAAATCATACATACAAGATCCAAACTAAACAAGGGCAAAGCGTGGCGTATCCCCTTGCCTAAAAATTTGACCCGGTGACCTTGACCTTTGACTTTGAAAATCAATAGGGTTCCAGATTATCTTAAGGACTAAGTATGTACCAAGTTTGGTCAAAATCCATTGAAGGATGTTGATTCTAGAGTGTTCACAAGGATGTTACGCGGTAAAATCTTGACCCGGTTATCTTGACCTTTGACCTATAAGGCTATGACCTTGAAAATCAATAAGGTTTCGGTATCTTAAGGACTAAGTATGTACCAAGTTTTGTCAAAAATCCATTGAAGGATGTTGATTCTAGTGTTCACAAGGATGTTATGCGGTAAAAATTTTAGGCTGTGACCTTGATCTTTGACATACGACCTTGAAAATCAATAGGGTTCCAGATTCTCTTAAGGACTAAGTATGTACCAAGTTTGGTCAAAATCCATTGAAGGATGTTGATTCTAGAGTGTTCACAAGGATGTGACGGACGAACGGTAGCGTTACTATATCCCTTGGCAACTTTGTTGGCGAGGGGATAAAAAGCAGTTCAAATGACAATTCTTTAAATAGAAAGCCTTTATATGAAAAAAACATATTGATTTCCCTCTATCATGTCTATGTTGATAATTCTAAGATAGTAAAGTATAATTTTGGCTCCCTGAACTAAAAATTATGTCCAAAATTGTTGAAATGTAGTAAAAAACTAGTTAATGTAATGTTTTTAGAATAGTCAAGAAATAAACTTGGTTTGCATAAGGAAATTGAAAACGATTTTCATTTAGTCATAGTGGTTCAGGACATTTCAGTAAAATTTTATGGTCACATATATAGAAAAGTTTCTGAAACTTGCAAATTTCTATGGATCTTCATATTATTTTTTAAAAACCTTGTTTATGTATCATACTTACAGGATCCAAACTAAAAATGCTACTGAAATGACACTTATTTAAATGGAAAGCTTTTTATATAAAAGATACATATTGATTTTCCACTATGGTGATAATTCACAGACAGGAAGATATAATTTTGGCTCCCATAACAAAGTGTTATGTTCAAACTTATTGAAAAGTACTTTTAACCTTATTTATGTAATGTATTTCCAGTACCCAAGATATAAACTTGTTTACATAAAGGAATTGAAAATGATTTTCATTTAGCCATGGTCTAAAATATGCATTTTAGGACATTTCTGAAATTTTCAGTAAATTTTGTAGTCATATATAAAAAAAGTCCTGAAACTTGAAAATTTCAATGGATATTCATATCATTTCTTCAAAACCTTGTTTATAATTATATATTATACTTACAGGATCCAAACTAAAAGTGCAATTGAAATGAAGCTTCTTTAAATAGAAAGCTTTTATTTGAAAAATACACACTGATTTTCCATTATAGTGATAATTCGCAGAAAGTAAGGTGTATATACTTTTGGTTCCCAAAACTAAGTTTCATGTCCAAGTTGTTGAAATTTGATAAAATTAAAAGCCTAATTATATCAAAGAAATAAATTTACTTGAATAAAAAGAACTTTATAGGGTTTTCATTAAGCCATGTACAGTTTTAATTCTTGCATTAAAAATGAATTGATTCGATATTTTTTTTTATAAATTGATAATAATAAACTGCATTGTCATTGATATCATTTTTGCACTCCCATTTCCCCTTTGCTGGCCTCTTAAAATTTGTGTTTGTTTACCTCGCAAATACGGCCGTTTTATGCTACTCATTGACAATAATTTGCTGTTGCCAGGTGCAAAATTACATATATTGATTAATATCTACCGAAAATGATCATAGGCATCATCATAAATTCATAAAATATGAAAAACGATTGAGAAAAGAAGGCAACATGCTCGGCTTACCTATCAACAATAATCAAGCACTTCCTTGAGTTCGCTCCATCCAACGGCAACGGTCCAACTGATCCCCTACATATATCCTGCATTTGTTCCATTTGGAAGATACTTCACTTCTATTCCTCTTTATCTCTGAATCCGTCAAAGTCCGTTTTCTTCCACGCGTTGACAGTTTCTCTTTTGCCCAAGAACCACATGTTGTTTATTGTTTCTAAACAGTGCGCATGCTCAAGACGTGTTCGCATAGAAGGCCATATGAACAGATTTGAATATTGTCATCCGGACAATAATTCTGATAACGATAGATTTGGGTCTTTTTCGTATCTTTTGCAGCATAACTCGGTGTTAATCTTCATTTTATGAAGGTCAGTACGGAAATCGACAATAATTTTGGGTATGAAAAAATTACGCAGCTGGTAGACAATATCCCTTTAATTGAATCTTTAGAAATCTACTTGAAAATACACATACATGTGTATATTTACAGGCGACAGCCTTGATATTTACAGGCGACAGCCTTGATATTTACAGGCGACAGCCTTGATATTTACAGGCGACAACCTTAGTATTCAAACAACTGTATGATGAATATGATGAAACAGGATTAGAATTTCTTCAGCTCGTCGCGTGTAGCGGCAAATACAAATGAATTAAATTCCGTAAAATGTTTTCATAAAGACGTTCCTTCTATTTGAATTCTTTGGTATATTCGAATGTATCAGACTTACATCAATATAACAAAAGGAGATTAAACAATATTGATGTAAATTGTTGGACTTAACACGACCAAATAATTTCTTTTTACCATCATTATCACAACTCTGTCACAGAACAATGAAATTAGGTCAAATCCAACAAAATCGTGATGCACAATCAAAACAGTTTTTTTCATGTCAAATCGTTGCTGTACGCTTCATGTAATACTTTCAACGATAACTTTCAAACAAAAATACCTGGTTGTCTATAATTCTCTGGTAACCCCAGGATGAAAAGTGGTGATGAAGAAGATAGCAATGCTTGCAATATATATTGTATGGATTGATTGATTGATTAATTGATTGATTGATTGTTATCTAATGCCAACATTAGCAGCATTTCAGCTATATCGTGGCTATATTGTTTTCAAAGTTATATGCTCATTAGCTCAACATTTTCACATTATTAAAAAAACACATTTTCACATCAGAAACATACGTCATTTTCAATTCCAATGCCTTCCCATTTCTTAGACTTTTGAACTGTTCGGATTTCCGATATTTTGACCAAAAAATACTCGATGAAGGCTATTCCAGAAACGCGTGGTGAGCATCAAATTAGGTATCTAGGTTTTCGGATTATCCGGCTTCTGATTATCTCTTTAGTATCTTCAACGTTTCTTACATTTCTGTTTATATTGTTACGTATAGGAGAATGTCCAAGCAACTCTCCATTCCTTAAATATAATGGAGCCGAGGCCCCTTAGGGACCGAGGTCCATTGTTTTTAAGGAATGGAGAGATACGAGGACATTCTCCAACTTAAAATCCACCCATTGTACTTTATTAATTTGATTAATTATTAATCTTGTAACAAAGCAAAGTCTGTGTATATTATCTTAAGTACAAAGTATTAAATTGTTTGCCCCTTGTGGGACCTTAAAAGTACAAAGAGAACAATAACTCTCCATTCCTTAAAAATAATGGAGAGTTTTGACAATAGATTTATATCACAGGTGGATTTTAATTACTATTCTTGTCCTCCTTCGTCAGCGATGTTTCATTATCTTTCGTTATCACTTGTTTCCTGAATCACAATGAACAACGTAATACAATACATATACACTTCATTAGTAACAATAATGTTAGAAATAAATACAATGTAGTGTTATGGTTATTGTATGCATCTCGATAACAGGTTATCACGGGTTCAATGACCGTAAAAGAAAACCGAAGGGGCTTAAAAACACAACACAAAACACGAAAATGATGAGCACCAGCCACAAACACAAAAAGCACAAACCCAGAGATGACCCCGGTTGCTCGCAGTTCCTTTTTTTATAAGACTACCGCCGTATAAAACAAAGTCAAGTCCGACAAAAGTCTTGTCATTGACAAAAGAAAGAATAAATCTACGCAAAAGGGAAAGATTATTTGCCATTTCACAGATGTTTATTTCGTAAGTGCCAACCAAGTTCGTGATGACGACCGTTGAGTTTCTGTAGCTATGGCATCAACCTAGGATCAACGTAGCATTGTTTGATTAACTTTTACATCAGCTGACTTCGCAACAGACAATCACTGTACTGGTCGTATCATAAACTGAACCGAAAACCTATTAATTCGTACTTCCTCTATCTGCAGTACGCTCAAACAATATGGAGTAAGGGAACGGCAGAGCAGTTGGCTAGGAGCCAAGGACGTGTGTAATGTACGATTGTAGTAACGATATGACCTAATAACGATCTTTTCATGATATAGTTGAAGAATTGTTCACGTTGCGCTAAACAACCATCAATCACTAATTACTGATCGTCCATTATAAATATGTTATGCAATCATATAGAGTATGGAATTTAAAATCAATAACAGATCACGTTTGTAAACATGTGACGATATTTGTGAGACAACATAATAACAACAATAATCAATCACCCTAATGTTTTTATTTATGACATCAAAACATGTGTTTTTCAAATGTTCTTATACTACTTCTTCAGAAATACAGTAAAAACATAGATAGCAAATGTAGCGCGCACGATTCGTTTCTGTGATAACCGTCAGCGTGTACACTCACAGTCAATAGATTGGAAAACCCCCCAAAAAACTTACAATCTTTCGGGGAAAGAAAACCAAAGGGCCTAAACAGGTTAGCCAAAATCTATTAGTTGGTTTGGTTTATGGTGTTTAACGCCACTTTCAACAATATTTCAGTTATACCATGGCGGCCCGTTGTATTGATGGAGGAAACCAGAGTACCCGGAGACAACTACCACAAAATCGGTATGCCTTAAGAAATACAATGCATTGGTGCAGTTTTCATTCATGGCAAACAGATTTAAACTACATAATTAATATTCCCTGGAGGTATTTTGTCCTGGTCTTCCATTTAATGAAGATGATATATAGAAGTAAAATCTCGATATGAAGTCTTAGAGGGACTCGACACAATTCTGATATTCATTTACTTCACTGAGTTTGGCGCTGATTTGACAACTGTTTTACCTGTTTTGCTCAAGTATTGTTGTAAATACTGTTATAGTGACAGCCGGAAACTTTGAGCCGTAATGAAAGGGGGAGGTTTGGCGCTTTAAAATCTGATTCAACCCACCATTTCTTTAGAAATGCCTGTACCAAGTCAGGGTCATTACGGTTTTCCGGTTGCTGACTGATTTTGTCTGTTTATATACTTATGAGTTTTGACCTTCCCTTTGTTAGATTGTTCGGAGTTCGGTAATTTGTTATTACCCTTATTAGATGATCGTTTCTACCTCTTTATTTATTTATTTATTTATTTATTTATTTATTTATTTATTTATTTATTTATTTATTTATTTATTTATTTGTATTTTCATGATTTATATAGCATGTATATTAGTTAATAGTTTTTGTCTTTGTATAACCGTTAATTTTTATACTCTTCCATGTTGTGATGTCCGTTACGATTTCCGCATAAAAACGATGTTCGGTTTGTCTTTACCTCTAGTTGTTTGTAGGAGAGCTCATGTCTTGTTTACGTTATTTGTGTTTGTTTGTGTATAGTGGTGTCCACACATATTGTCATGTGTTTTTGTTTTGTTTTTCTTCGTCTTGTGTACCTTATGTTGCCAGCTTCTCTAGGTTGTGTTGTGTATTTGTTTTGTTTTTCTTCGTCTTGTGTACCTTATGTTGCCAGTTTCTCTAGGTTGTGTTGTGTTTTTGTTTTGTTTCTCTTCGTCTTGTGTACCATATGTTGCCAGCTTCTCTAGGTTGTGCTGTGTTTTTGTTTTGTTTTTCTTCATCTTGTGTACCATATGTTGTCAGTTTCTCTAGGTTGTGCTGTGTTTTTGTTTTGTTTTTCTTCATCTTGTGTACCATATGTTGCCAGTTTCTCTAGGTTGTGTTGTGTATTTGTTTTGTTTTTCTTCGTCTTGTGTACCATATGTTGCCAGTTTCTCTAGGTTGTGTTGTGTATTTGTTTTGTTTTTCTTCGTCTTGTGTACCATATGTTGCCAGTTTCTCTAGGTTGTGCTGTGTTTTTGTTTTGTTTTTCTTCATCTTGTGTACCATATGTTGTCAGTTTCTCTAGGTTGTGCTGTGTTTTTGTTTTGTTTTTCTTCATCTTGTGTACCATATGTTGCCAGTTTCTCTAGGTTGTGTTGTGTTTTTGTTTTGTTTTTCTTCGTCGTGTGTACCATATGTTGCCAGTTTCTCTAGGTTGTGTTGTGTATTTGTTTTGTTTTTCTTCGTCTTGTGTACCATATGTTGCCAGTTTCTCTAGGTTGTGCTGTGTTTTTGTTTTGTTTTTCTTCATCTTGTGTACCATATGTTGCCAGTTTCTCTAGGTTGTGTTGTGTTTTTGTTTTGTTTTTCTTCGTCTTATGTACCATATGTTGCCAGTTTCTCTAGGTTGTGTTGTGTATTTGTTTTGTTTTTCTTCGTCTTGTGTACCCTATGTTGCCAGTTTCTCTAGGTTGTGTTGTGTATTTGTTTTGTTTTTCTTCGTCTTGTGTACCATATGTTGCCAGTTTCTCTAGGTTGTGCTGTGTTTTTGTTTTGTTTTTCTTCATCTTGTGTACCATATGTTGTCAGTTTCACTAGGTTGTGCTGTGTATTTGTTTTGTTTTTCTTCGTCTTGTGTACCATATGTTGCCAGCTTCTCTAGGTTGTGTTGTGTTTTTGTTTTGTTTTTCTTCGTCTTGTGTACCTTATCTTGCCAGCTTCTCTATGTTGTGTTGTGTTTTTGTTTTGTTTTTCTTCGTCTTGTGTACCTTATGTTGCCAGTTTCTCTAGGTTGTGTTGTGTATTTGTTTTGTTTTTCTTCATCTTGTGTACCCTATGTTGCCAGTTTCTCTAGGTTGTGCTGTGTATTTGTTTTGTTTTTCTTCGTCTTGTGTACCATATGTTGCCAGCTTCTCTAGGTTGTGTTGTGTTTTTGTTTTGTTTTTCTTCGTCTTGTGTACCTTATGTTGCCAGTTTCTCTAGGTTGTGTTGTGTTTTTGTTTTGTTTCTCTTCGTCTTGTGTACCATATGTTGCCAGCTTCTCTAGGTTGTGCTGTGTTTTTGTTTTGTTTTTCTTCATCTTGTGTACCCTATGTTGTCAGTTTCTCTAGGTTGTGCTGTGTTTTTGTTTTGTTTTTCTTCATCTTGTGTACCATATGTTGCCAGTTTCTCTAGGTTGTGTTGTGTTTTTGTTTTGTTTTTCTTCGTCTTGTGTACCATATGTTGCCAGTTTCTCTAGGTTGTGTTGTGTATTTGTTTTGTTTTTCTTCGTCTTGTGTACCATATGTTGCCAGTTTCTCTAGGTTGTGCTGTGTATTTGTTTTGTTTTTCTTCGTCTTGTGTACCATATGTTGCCAGCTTCTCTAGGTTGTGTTGTGTATTTGTTTTGTTTTTCTTCGTCTTGTGTACCATATGTTGCCAGTTTCTCTAGGTTGTGTTGTGTTTTTGTTTTGTTTTTCTTCGTCTTGTGTACACTATGTTGCCAGTTTCTCTAGGTTGTGTTGTGTATTTGTTTTGTTTTTCTTCGTCTTGTATACCATATGTTGCCAGTTTCTCTAGGTTGTGTTGTGTATTTGTTTTGTTTTTCTTCGTCTTGTGTACACTATGTTGCCAGTTTCTCTAGGTTGTGTTGTGTATTTGTTTTGTTTTTCTTCGTCTTGTGTACCTTATGTTGCCAGCTTCTCTAGGTTGCGCTGTGTATTTGTTTTGTTTTTCTTCGTCTTGTGTACCATATGTTGCCAGCTTCTCTAGGTTGTGTTGTGTATTTGTTTTGTTTTTCTTCGTCTTGTGTACCTTATGTTGTCAGTTTCTCTAGGTTGTGTTGTGTATTTGTTTTGTTTTTCTTCGTCTTGTGTACCATATGTTGCCAGCTTCTCTAGGTTGTGTTGTGTATTTGTTTTGTTTTTCTTCGTCTTGTGTACCTTATGTTGCCAGTTTCTCTAGGTTGTGTTGTGTATTTGTTTTGTTTTTCTTCGTCTTGTGTACCTTATGTTGCCAGTTTCTCTAGGTTGTGTTGTGTTTTTGATTTGTTTCTCTTCGTCTTGTGTAGCCTATGTTGCCAGCTTCTCTAGGTTGTGTTGTGTATTTGTTTTGTTTTTCTTCGTCTTGTGTACCTTATGTTGCCAGTTTCTCTAGGTTGTGTTGTGTATTTGTTTTGTTTTTCTTCATCTTGTGTACCTTATGTTGCCAGCTTCTCTAGGTTGTGTTGTGTATTTGTTTTGTTTTTCTTCGTCTTGTGTACCTTATGTTGCCAGCTTCTCTAGGTTGTGTTGTGTATTTGTTTTGTTTTTCTTCGTCTTGTGTACCTTATGTTGCCAGTTTCTCTAGGTTGTGTTGTGTATTTGTTTTGTTTTTCTTCGTCTTGTGTACCATATGTTGTCAGTTTCTCTAGGTTGTGTTGTGTTTTTGTTTTGTTTTTCTTCGTCTTGTGTACCCTATGTTGCCAGTTTCTCTAGGTTGTGTTGTGTATTTGTTTTGTTTTTCTTCGTCTTGTGTACCATGTGTTGCCAGCTTCTCTAGGTTGTGTTGTGTTTTGTTTTGTTTTTCTTCGTCTTGTGTACCTTATGTTGCCAGCTTCTCTAGGTTGTGTTGTGTATTTGTTTTGTTTTTCTTTGTCTTGTGTACCATATGTTGCCAGTTTCTCTAGGTTGTGTTGTGTATTTGTTTTGTTTTTCTTCGTCTTGTGTACCATATGTTGCCAGTTTCTCTAGGTTGTGCTGTGTATTTGTTTTGTTTTTCTTCGTCTTGTGTACTCTATGTTGCCAGTTTCTCTAGGTTGTGTTGTGTATTTGTTTTGTTTTTCTTCGTCTTGTGTACCATATGTTGCCAGTTTCTCTAGGTTGTGTTGTGTTTTTGTTTTGTTTTTCTTCATCTTGTGTACTCTATGTTGCCAGTTTCTCTAGGTTGTGTTGTGTATTTGTTTTGTTTTTCTTCGTCTTGTGTACCATATGTTGCCAGTTTCTCTAGGTTGTGTTGTGTATTTGTTTTGTTTTTCTTCGTCTTGTGTACCATATGTTACCAGTTTCTCTAGGTTGTGCTGTGTTTTTGTTTTGTTTTTCTTCATCTTGTGTACCATATGTTGCCAGTTTCTCTAGGTTGTGTTGTGTTTTGTTTTGTTTTTCTTCGTCTTATGTACCATATGTTGCCAGTTTCTCTAGGTTGTGTTGTGTATTTGTTTTGTTTTTCTTCGTCTTGTGTACCCTATGTTGCCAGTTTCTCTAGGTTGTGTTGTGTATTTGTTTTGTTTTTTTTCGTCTTGTGTACCATATGTTGCCAGTTTCTCTAGGTTGTGCTGTGTTTTTGTTTTGTTTTTCTTCATCTTGTGTACCATATGTTGTCAGTTTCTCTAGGTTGTGCTGTGTATTTGTTTTGTTTTTCTTCGTCTTGTGTACCATATGTTTCCAGCTTCTCTAGGTTGTGTTGTGTTTTTGTTTTGTTTTTCTTCGTCTTGTGTACCTTATCTTGCCAGCTTCTCTATGTTGTGTTGTGTTTTTGTTTTGTTTTTCTTCGTCTTCTGTACCTTATGTTGCCAGTTTCTCTAGGTTGTGTTGTGTATTTGTTTTGTTTTTCTTCATCTTGTGTACCCTATGTTGCCAGTTTCTCTAGGTTGTGCTGTGTATTTGTTTTGTTTTTCTTCGTCTTGTGTACCATATGTTGCCAGCTTCTCTAGGTTGTGTTGTGTTTTTGTTTTGTTTTTCTTCGTCTTGTGTACCTTATGTTGCCAGTTTCTCTAGGTTGTGTTGTGTTTTTGTTTTGTTTCTCTTCGTCTTGTGTACCATATGTTGCCAGCTTCTCTAGGTTGTGCTGTGTTTTTGTTTTGTTTTTCTTCATCTTGTGTACCCTATGTTGTCAGTTTCTCTAGGTTGTGCTGTGTTTTTGTTTTGTTTTTCTTCATCTTGTGTACCATATGTTGCCAGTTTCTCTAGGTTGTGTTGTGTTTTTGTTTTGTTTTTCTTCGTCTTGTGTACCATATGTTGCCAGTTTCTCTAGGTTGTGTTGTGTATTTGTTTTGTTTTTCTTCGTCTTGTGTACCATATGTTGCCAGTTTCTCTAGGTTGTGCTGTGTATTTGTTTTGTTTTTCTTCGTCTTGTGTACCATATGTTGCCAGCTTCTCTAGGTTGTGTTGTGTATTTGTTTTGTTTTTCTTCGTCTTGTGTACCTTATGTTGCCAGTTTCTCTAGGTTGTGTTGTGTATTTGTTTTGTTTTTCTTCGTCTTGTGTACCATATGTTGCCAGTTTCTCTAGGTTGTGTTGTGTATTTGTTTTGTTTTTCTTCGTCTTGTGTACCTTATGTTGCCAGTTTCTCTAGGTTGTGTTGTGTTTTTGTTTTGTTTTTCTTCGTCTTGTGTACACTATGTTGCCAGTTTCTCTAGGTTGTGTTGTGTATTTGTTTTGTTTTTCTTCGTCTTGTGTACCATATGTTGCCAGTTTCTCTAGGTTGTGTTGTGTATTTGTTTTGTTTTTCTTCGTCTTGTGTACACTATGTTGCCAGTTTCTCTAGGTTGTGTTGTGTATTTGTTTTGTTTTTCTTCGTCTTGTGTACCTTATGTTGCCAGCTTCTCTAGGTTGTGCTGTGTATTTGTTTTGTTTTTCTTCGTCTTGTGTACCATATGTTGCCAGCTTCTCTAGGTTGTGTTGTGTATTTGTTTTGTTTTTCTTCGTCTTGTGTACCTTATGTTGCCAGTTTCTCTAGGTTGTGTTGTGTATTTGTTTTGTTTTTCTTCGTCTTGTGTACCATATGTTGCCAGTTTCTCTAGGTTGTGTTGTGTTTTTGTTTTGTTTCTCTTCGTCTTGTGTACCATATGTTGCCAGCTTCTCTAGGTTGTGTTGTGTTTTTGTTTTGTTTTTCTTCATCTTGTGTACCATATGTTGCCAGTTTCTCTAGGTTGTGCTGTGTATTTGTTTTGTTTTTCTTCGTCTTGTGTACCATATGTTGCCAGCTTCTCTAGGTTGTGTTGTGTATTTGTTTTGTTTTTCTTCGTCTTGTGTACCTTATGTTGCCAGTTTCTCTAGGTTGTGTTGTGTATTTGTTTTGTTTTTCTTCGTCTTGTGTACCTTATGTTGCCAGTTTCTCTAGGTTGTGTTGTGTATTTGTTTTGTTTTTCTTCGTCTTGTGTACCTTATGTTGCCAGCTTCTCTAGGTTGTGTTGTGTATTTGTTTTGTTTTTCTTCGTCTTGTGTACCTTATGTTGCCAGTTTCTCTAGGTTGTGTTGTGTATTTGTTTTGTTTTTCTTCGTCTTGTGTACCATATGTTGTCAGTTTCTCTAGGTTGTGTTGTGTTTTTGTTTTGTTTTTCTTCGTCTTGTGTACCTTATGTTGCCAGTTTCTCTAGGTTGTGTTGTGTATTTGTTTTGTTTTTCTTCGTCTTGTGTACCATGTGTTGCCAGCTTCTCTAGGTTGTGTTGTGTATTTGTTTTGTTTTTCTTCGTCTTGTGTACCATATGTTGCCAGCTTCTCTAGGTTGTGTTGTGTATTTGTTTTGTTTTTCTTCGTCTTGTGTACTTTATGTTGCCAGCTTCTCTAGGTTGTGTTGTGTATTTGTTTTGTTTTTCTTCGTCTTGTGTACCATATGTTGCCAGCTTCTCTAGGTTGTGTTGTGTATTTGTTTTGTTTTTCTTCGTCTTGTGTACCCTATGTTGCCAGTTTCTCTAGGTTGTGTTGTGTATTTGTTTTGTTTTTCTTCGTCTTGTGTACCATATGTTGCCAGTTTCTCTAGGTTGTGTTGTGTATTTGTTTTGTTTTTCTTCGTCTTGTGTACCTTATGTTGCCAGCTTCTCTATGTTGTGTTGTGTATTTGTTTTGTTTTTCTTCGTCTTGTGTACCTTATGTTGCCAGTTTCTCTAGGTTGTGTTGTGTATTTGTTTTGTTTTTCTTCGTCTTGTGTACCATATGTTGCCAGTTTCTCTAGGTTGTGTTGTGTTTTTGTTTTGTTTTTCTTCATCTTGTGTACCATATGTTGCCAGTTTCTCTAGGTTGTGCTGTGTATTTGTTTTGTTTTTCTTCGTCTTGTGTACTCTATGTTGCCAGTTTCTCTAGGTTGTGTTGTGTATTTGTTTTTTTTTCTTCGTCTTGTGTACCCTATGTTGCCAGTTTCTCTAGGTTGTGTTGTGTTTTTGTTTTGTTTTTCTTCGTCTTGTGTACCATATGTTGCCAGCTTCTCTAGGTTGTGTTGTGTATTTCTTTTGTTTTTCTTCGTCTTGTGTACCATATGTTGCCAGTTTCTCTAGGTTGTGTTGTGTATTTGTTTTGTTTTTCTTCATCTTGTGTACCATATGTTGCCAGTTTCTCTAGGTTGTGTTGTGTTTTTGTTTTGTTTCTCTTCGTCTTGTGTACCTTATGTTGCCAGTTTCTCTAGGTTGTGTTGTGTATTTGTTTTGTTTTTCTTCGTCTTGTGTACCTTATGTTGCCAGCTTCTCTAGGTTGTGCTGTTTTTTTGTTTTGTTTTTCTTCATCTTGTGTACCATATGTTGCCAGTTTCTCTAGGTTGTGTTGTGTTTTTGTTTTGTTTTTCTTCGTCTTGTGTACCTTATGTTGCCAGCTTCTCTAGGTTGTGCTGTGTTTTTGTTTTGTTTTTCTTCGTCTTGTGTACCCTATGTTGCCAGTTTCTCTAGGTTGTGTTGTGTATTTGTTTTGTTTTTCTTCGTCTTGTGTACCATATGTTGCCAGTTTCTCTAGGTTGTGTTGTGTATTTGTTTTGTTTTTCTTCGTCTTGTGTACCTTATGTTGCCAGCTTCTCTAGGTTGTGTTGTGTTTTTGTTTTGTTTTTCTTCGTCTTGTGTACCTTATGTTGCCAGTTTCTCTAGGTTGTGTTTTGTTTTTCTTCGTCTTGTGTACCTTATGTTGCCAGTTTCTCTAGGTTGTGTTGTGTTTTTCTTCGTCTTGTGTACCATATGTTGCCAGTTTCTCTAGGTTGTGTTGTGTATTTGTTTTGTTTTTCTTCGTCTTGTGTACCTTATGTTGCCAGCTTCTCTAGGTTGTGTTGTGTATTTGTTTTGTTTTTCTTCGTCTTGTGTACCTTATGATGCCAGTTTCTCTAGGTTGTGTTGTGTTTTTCTTCGTCTTGTGTACCTTATGTTGCCAGTTTCTCTAGGTTGTGTTGTGTTTTTCTTCGTCTTGTGTACCTTATGTTGCCAGTTTCTCTAGGTTGTGCTGTGTTTTTGTTTTGTTTTTCTTCGTCTTGTGTACACTATGTTGCCAGTTTCCCTATTTTGTCCATTCTGATTGCCCATTCGATATTCTCTAACGTTTATTTTCAAGCACTTTTGAAATTGAAACAAAGAAAGACCTGTATTTGTAGACTTCCAATAAAACTTAAAAGGTACCAAAAGGGTAATCAGAAGTCGTACATCGTTAACAGACACACAATATTTTGACCAAGAGAAAGCTAAAGGAAAACAAACAATCGTCAACAAAACATTACACAGGTAAATAAAGAAACAATCTTTTCATTTTGTATGTATTTCTAATGTGTTTTATTCTAGACTTATTTCATACAGCTATATTATCACAATTGTTTTATTCTAGACTTATTTCATACAGCTATATTATCACAATTGTTTTATTCTAGACTTATTTCATGCAGCTATATTATCACAATTGTTTTATTCTAGACTTATTTCATACAGCTATATTATCACAATTGTTTTATTCTAGACTTATTTCATACAGCTATATTATCACAATTGTACTATGAAGACGTGTTTGGTTGTACTTAACTACTACTGTTGTGATTATAGAGGTCCTTTCATCAATCATGACTTATCGCCGAGTTTTTAACAAGAGTAACATGACTGGTGCCACTAGTGGAGCAGGAACTGCCTAAACGTCCGGAGCACATGAGTTCGTCCCCGATTTTTATTGGGGTACATGTTCCTCAATCTTTAGTTGTTTTCTGTGGAGTACGTTGTCCTTTTTTTTTCCTTTTCCGGTTGGTCATTGTACTGTTTATCTTGTGATTTACAGCTTCTTATTACCCATTTGGTATCTTCTAAGTGTTCGTCATGAAATAGTCAATACATGTATGTAACAAGATATTCTTTTTTAGTATTATTTCATCAGATATACAAACAATAATACAAAAGTACTATAAAATAAATGTTAGAGTAGTAGAAATTAAAGATGGGATTAAATGAAACGTGATATCACTTCTGACGTTAATGATATTTTGTAAATCCATTTGAAAGCTGATTAATATTAATCTACATGGATTATAACAGCTTAAACAGAACACGATATTTATCTATCGGATGATATTACAGTGTATCATGTTCGGTGATTAACCAGAGAAGACATGGTTCCATATGTCGTCAGTAAGTTCAATTCAAAACAGACATGAAAAGGATGGGAATATACATGTATATACAATATACGTACATTGTCGGTAAATATAAAATTTATTTGTACGAGCTTTAGAAACAGGCAGAATAGCGAGCCTTCGGCGAGCTTTTCAAGCCTGTTTCGCAGCGAGTACAAATGAATTTTATATTTAACGACAATGTACGTATATTGTGTTTATCCTGCAATGTCAAAAAAGTCGGAAAACTTGTCAGATTTAAACAAAAAGGACAGAAACAAGCGTCATTCCTCGCCTTTCATAAATGTTGTCAAGGGTGTCTTCTTCGTGGTCCGCGTTACATTAGTACCAGTTTCATACTTGTCTGCGCCCTCCGCTGTACATAGCTACAGGGTACCAGGAAAGTTTATTCGTAGGCTGAAAAGTTTATTCGTATAGTACGAAAAGTTTATTCGTCTAGTACGAATAAAGCAAAAATTTATTCATATTGCAGGATAAATATATATATGTACTCTTATTATTGTATCCGTTATTTATTTGTAACTTCTAATGAATTAAGTAAAAATAGATACTTTATTTAGAAATAAATCGTAGATATCAAATTTAGTACGCACGACGCGTTTCTAGAATAACCTTCATCAGGTACGCTAATGGCCAAAATATTTGAAAGCCAAATAAATTTAAAATCTTTGGGAGTAAGAAAACCAAACAGCCTAAACGAAGTAGCCAATTTATCAACATGGAATAAATCTGGGTCAGTCCAAGTGTTTGTAGTATGTCACCAATACTTGATGTTGTATATTCATATCTACATTAACCATTCTTTTTTTATGAAACAAAGTTGAACTACTTCTTTTAAGGAATAGTTGTGTGAAGGGTAGAGAAGTCAAAAACTGTTGTTGCGTGAGAATCTGCTTCATACCTCACCTTGAATATATAGATAGAATCACAATAACTCTCGAGCTAGGAATAATAAATGTTGATACATGCAATTTGGAAAGAGGTTTCGTAGAGCAACCAGCAAATCTAACAATATAGCACTGCCTTCGAGGACACTAATGCAATTTAGGTATCCAAAAGAGTGACAGAAGTCCAGTTCTTCATCTTTAGTTGAAATGTCAAAGAGACAAAAAACAGATGGTGGTTTTCAAAATTGAGTACCTTGTCATATTTTGGGGGAAGACTACCAAATACTCTACAAGATGTTTACTATTCTACTGACTTTAATGAACTAACTGATCAGACATGTAATACATAATAGTGTCTGCAATGCGACGAAGTCCTTGTTATCTTTGCACACAACATCTGGGTTTTATAGCTTTAACCTCATGAACTTAGAACTATTTACTTTACTGATCATTTAATGATGAATGTCACATCTCTCCCTTATCAGATGAAATCTTAATTAACATGTACTGTCTCTGTATAGTCCATAAATAAAATAAACAATTGAAACATGAAGTTTGAAATAAGTGATTGATAATTAATAAATTTACAGTTTATAGTAAAGATGAAATGATCGGGGCGTGTAAGAGAATGTTTATGTTATTACTGGATCAGTGGTTCAGTCATTGAAGCTATTATTACGATTGTGAAAATAAACTCAACAAATACTTGTATCATGAATTCACAATGCACATCAAGCCTCTTTAAAACTTTAATTTGAGCACAGGATTATTATGCCTGTAAACACAGTTCAAATCATTAATTTATTTTGAACATACATAATCATCAAGATACTTAGGTGGTCTTCGTTCTCCTGACAATCTCCTTAATGTGGTGTCCGGTGTATCTGAATTATTACCGTCTAATATTTCTTCAATTTCTTTTTCGTTCATTATGGATTCTCCGACTTTCTTGAAATGCGATGAGTTGCGAGTGATTATCTTATTTTGTCCATCTGTTGCTGTTATCATACTTCCTTTTTCCTCTTTGATTTTTAGCGGTGTTGGGTTGAATGGTGTAGTTAACTTATCCTTCTTTTCCTGTTTTACAAGAACGCTGTCTCCTACTTTAAATTGTGATGGCTTGACACAATGTTTGTTCTCAAAATGTGTCTTCATTTTAAGCTTGTCTTTGTCTTTCTTCCCTATCGTATTGTGAGTGGGTGATTTAATTGTTAAGTCCGGGAGTTTTGTATTAATTTTCCTTCCAAACAGAATTTCGGCTGGTGACATATCAGTATGAGGAGTTTCACGGTAATTGCGTAGAAATGTATAAATTTCCTGATTCCAACTGCGATGTTCTGTATGTGCGGCACGAATTGCTTTTCCTATTGTTTTCATAAATCGTTCACTTTCCGCGTTAGCGCGAGACCATAATGGTGTGATCTTTCTGTGCTTAAATCCCATATTATCAGCAAATTTCATACAAAACCCGAACAAGAAGATAAGTGATACATACATCGATTAAATGGTTGCTTCCTTTCTTCCAGTGAACCAATAGGAACTATATACAGTTCTTGTAGTTTATCAGATCAACATTTTGAAGAAATTGTCACACAGCAATATTTGCTTTGCCTTAAATGACAGCTTATGGTCATCACAGGGGTCGTCGTGGTCGTGATCAAATGGTCGATGGATTTACAACTACTTGTGCATTCAGTGCCTGTCGCCACTAAAGTTGTGAGGTCAAATCCTGCTCATGGAGAGGTTTACTCGACACAACATTATGTGATAAAGTTTGTCATGTCGGTGATTTTCTCCGGGTACTCCGATTTCATCCACCAATAAAACTGACGTCACGATTTGACTGAAATATTGTTGAAAATGGCGCCAAACACCATACCCCTAACCCCAATGATCATTACATTATAAGTTTTGTCTAAATCTACTCTGAAATTTCTGATTAATACGAAAAATACAACAACTCAGCAATTTAGAGAATATTATTGCCAAGTTACAAAATCCTCTGATGTATTAAAGTGTGAACAAGTTGTTGATTACATTATCTACTCTTCCTCCTTCTCATACAGCAAATATATACTCAGAGTCCTCATTGCGTCATTGATATCTAATAAAGTCTTTCAGTGTTCTTTCCTGTTGTTTTGTTTGTTTTACTTGTTTTTGTTTTTGTTTTGTTTTGTTTGAATTTTTATTTTTTTTTTATTTTTGTTGTTCAAGCAAGTTTTTATATTGACCACTTACTGATGCAACGGTAAGTCCTTTCAAAATTAAAGTTAATGCATTTTGTTATATTGGTCCAAAGGTCGCAAGGCTCATTAGTTCGAAAGTCCATTAGTCCGAAGGGTCCTTGTTTCGAAAGAAAGTCAAACATGAATAATGGATTATGTTTGATTGGTGTTCTCAGTTCTTACACATATTAGCTTTAGACAAGAACAAAAGTGGTATTTGCAACAAAATGTGCATTTTAAGACGATATACAGAAGACGATACTAGGTATAGCATTCTGGTCGGAAGATTTAAGAACAAAGAAGCGAAATATGTTGAACCAAAGGCAAAATATAATGCATAGAACGTGACCTTGATCTTTGACCATATAGAGATATTTTCAAGGTCAAACATCACGTTGTGCAGATATCAAGTCTCTCGCACATCCGGTTCCAATGATAAAATGTATGTTGATATATCACTTAGACCTAAAATTTCAGGTGAGATAACTTCGAAAATATTGAATTTGTAGTATCCGTCGATTAAATTGTGGAACGAGTTTTATTTTTATAAATGTATAATTACTTGCTTCTGATGAGTAATACTAACAAGAGATATGGTGTTTGTAGATGATCACTTCGTAAAGAAGTTCGGACAACACCACTCAATATCAATGTTTCATATGAGTATGTCAAGTGTATTTTAACGGAAGCAAAACAGAATCTGATAGAAGACTTTAAGGTATTAAATTTGTTTTTGTCATGGCTTAGCTGGGAGGGTTTGATGTCATGGTAGTTGTTTAATGTCTAGTGAGTGATATTTCAGCTTTATTCGAGACGAGAATGTATAATAACCTCATCTATTAATTTCTTATTTCTTCAGCTAATCATGTGCAATTCTCGTCCACTTATAGTAGTATTTTCATTCGCCGTCATTTTCCACTTAAATGACAATCGTCATTGTCTGCACAATAGTGCAAAGCGGAGGGTCACAAGAACATAGGCCTTTATTACGCAGAAATGAATATTTCAGTTGATGATTTCACAGAATAGAATAAGAAAACGTTGAAATCATATTATATATATGTAATTATTGAAAGACAGTTAAATATATTGACAAATGCAATCGTTGCAATAGAGGTAAATATATTGACAAACCGGACAACAGCTTTCATTGCATGCTCGGTATTGATACTTCAAAAATTGGTAGGCTTACCGCTCATAGGTTGATGGAAAATATGAGTTCTGGCGTTACCCATACGGGATGTCGTATGTCACAAATAATAATAATGATAGATAAATAAATAAAGAGATGCAACATCTATTTTAATTACATTGCAAGCATATATATAAATAGATATATATAACATTGTCATCATTGTCAATAAAAGACACCATGTGAACGGACACATAGTGTGACAAGTTACATATGCTAGAAATTACCATTTGTATTTTTATATATAATCACAAGTTCCCCAAATGTGGTCTTTAATACAACAGCATGATCATTACGGAGACAGAAATGACGTATATTTCTTTCAATTATCTTGTTAAAGATGATTAATATTTGTCTGTTGAAATAATCATTATTTTAAATATATAGTTCCTTGTCCTTTAACATGTTCTTTATCTTTATTATTTCCTTTTGAAGTTTAACTCTGTTGTCTATTTCTATTTCAAGTCGTGTCTTAAGGTTTTGTACTTGTTTTTCTAAGCCTGAAACATGCCCATCCTGTTTATTCCTGGCCAGCGAATCAATTCTATTTCCTAAGGTTTTAATTATTGCCATAATTCTGCTTTTGAAAAGTTGATCGTCTTCTTGTCTCAAATCTAAAATATACAAATATTCTGTATTAAAATGTATCACTTGTCCTCAGGACTGTAAACATCATTGGTATATTCTTTAACTTGCTCCAGTGGCCGTCATGTTCGTGATCGTAGGATAGCTAGATTTATAACTACCTATGCAATCAGTGCCTATCACCAATAACGTTGTGAGTTCGAATTCCGCTCATGGCGATGTGTACTCGATACAACATTATGTGATAAAGTTTTCCAGTGACTTGCGGCAGGTCGGTGGTTTTCTCCGTGTACTCATGTTTCCTCCATCAATAGAACTGACCGCCACGATATAACTGAAATATTGTTGAAAGTGGCCTTAAACACCATAACCCTAACCCTAACCTTTTAACTTGCTCCACCTCCAATCTCTTACTCAGAGTTATCAATCAATATCTCTACTTTAACAATATTTTTGTAAAACTAGAATTAAATCCATCCAAACAAATAACTCCATAATACAATCTCATAAGCTCTCAAAATCCAAATATATATTTCTATATCTTTCACTGATGAGGGATTTCAGTAATTTACCGATTGTTTTCGTGGATTACTTTGTAGGAGGGCTTATGTCTTATTTGTGTTGTTGGTGTTTTGCGTATTTTGATGTTCAACACATATTATGCTGTGTTTTTGCTTTCTTTTCGTCTTGTACTCCCTGTCTTGTCAGTTTCTCTGGGTTGTCCATTTTTATTGCCCCTTCGGTATTCTCTAGTGTGTATTTGTTACAGTGCACGGTATTCTATACAGATATATCATGTTTGGGAGGGGTATTTGCGAAAAATACCAGTCGAGAGACGAAACAAATTCCCGAGCCGAACGGCGAGGGAAATTTAGTCTCAAGACTGGTATTTTTCGCAAATACCCCTCCAAAACATGATATATCTGTTTAATTACACCGAATATTATTTAGAACACAGGTTAAATAAATAATACCTTTTGTTTGCCGTTTTCAGGACGTAACATGATGTATCTGTTTAATTCTACCGAATGATGTTACATAAAACGCACAAGTGATAACGTTTAACAAATCTTGTTACAATCGTCTCGGTGAAGGGTAAAAACGGCAAATACGATTTTGCAAATACCATGACAAAAAGTTAAATCTTATGCAAATACACCTACATGAAGTAAAAATTCTGCAAATTCACAATGCAAGGCCTGAATTTGTGAAAAAAAATATCACGGCTATTAACCAATCAGAATCCAGCATTCTTATATAAGGCACGCCCTCGATCAGTTTATCAACACATACACGAAATTAAAAGTACTCTAAATATTACATAAACAATTATATATAGTTGTAACGGGATACACCCTGACAATGTTAAATTCATATTGTACCGATTAATTCTGTATTGTGACATTGTGTGAAACTGTGAACTATTTGAGAAAGTGATAGATGATAATGTAGTAGATTAGCTCGCCGAGAGTGGGGAAGATCATGGATTCGATGCAATGATGAGTAAAAGTATCAAATTGGTATCTTACTGCTTCTCATCTATCAAAGCACGTGACTTATTGGCTCAGAGTTGGTATATGCATCAGAGTGAAGCTACAAGTCTACATCAGGACTGTTGTTTTATGATGAGTGAGGTAGTCTACATCAGGATTGTTGTTTTATGATGAGTGAGGTAGTCTACATCAGGACTGTTGTTTTATGATGAGTGAGGTAGTCTACATCAGGACTCTTGTTTTATGATGAGTGAGGTAGTCTACCTCAGGATTGTTGTTTTATGATGAGTGAGGTAGTCTACATCAGGACTGTTGTTTTATGATGAATGAGGTAGTCTACCTCAGGATTGTTGTTTTATGATGAGTGAGGTAGTCTACATCAGGATTGTTGTTTTATGATGAGTGAGGTAGTCTACCTCAGGATTGTTGTTTTATGATGAGTGAGGTAGTCTACCTCAGGATTGTTGTTTTATGATGAGTGAGGTAGTCTAACTCAGGATTGTTGTTTTATGATGAGTGAGGTAGTCTACATCAGGACTGTTGTTTTATGATGAGTGAGGTAGTCTACATCAGGATTGTTGTTTTATGATGAGTGAGGTAGTCTACATCAGGATTATTGTTTTATGATGAGTGAGGTAGTCTACATCATGATTGTTGTTTTATGATGAGTGAGGTAGTCTACATCAGGATTGTTGTTTTATGATGAGTGAGGTAGTCTACCTCAGGATTGTTGTTTTATGATGAGTGAGATAGTCTACATCAGGACTGTTGTTTTATGATGAGTGAGGTAGTCTACCTCAGGATTGTTGTTTTATGATGAGTGAGGTAGTCTACATCAGGATTGTTGTTTTATGATGAGTGAGGTAGTCTACCTCAGGATTGTTGTTTTATGATGAGTGAGGTAGTCTACATCAGGATTGTTTTATGATGAGTGAGGAAGTCTACCTCAGGATTGTTGTTTTATGATGAGTGAGGTAGTCTACATCAGGATTGTTGTTTTATTATGAGTGAGGTAGTCTGCATCAGGATTGTTGTTTTATGATGAGTGAGGTAGTCTACATCAGGATTGTTGTTTTATGATGAGTGAGGTAGTCTATATCAGGATTGTTGTTTTATGATGAGTGAGGTAGTCTACCCCAGGATTGTTGTTTTATGATGAGTGAGGTAGTCTACCTCAGGATTGTTGTTTTATGATGAGTGGGGTAGTCTACATCAGGATTGTTGTTTTATGATGAGTGAGGTAGTCTACCTCAGGATTGTTGTTTTATGATGAGTGAGGTAGTCCACATCAGGACTGTTGTTTTATGATGAGTGAGGTAGTCTACATCAGGATTGTTGTTTTATGATGAGTGAGGTAGTCTACATCAGGATTGTTGTTTTATGATGAGTGAGGTAGTCTACCTCAGGATTGTTGTTTTATGATGAGTGAGGTAGTCTACATCAGGATTGTTGTTTTATGATGAGTGAGGTAGTCTACATCAGGACTGTTGTTTTATGATGAGTGAGGTAGTCTACCTCAAGATTGTTGTTTTATGATGAGTGAGGTAGTCTACCTCAAGATTGTTGTTTTATGATGAGTGAGGTACTCTACCTCAGGATTGTTGTTTTATGAGTGAGGTAGTCTACATCAGGATTGTTGTTTTATGATGAGTGAGGTAGTCTACATCAGGATTGTTGTTTTATGATGAGTGAGGTAGTCTACCTCAGGATTGTTGTTTTATGATGAGTGAGGTAGTCTACCTCAGGATTGTTGTTTTATGATGAGTGAGGTAGTCTACATCAGGATTGTTGTTTTATGATGAGTGAGGTAGTCTACCTCAGGATTGTTGTTTTATGATGAGTGAGATAGTCTACCTCAGGATTGTTGTTTTATGATGAGTGAGGTAGTCTACATCAGGATTGTTGTTTTATGATGAGTGAGGTAATCTACCTCAGGATTGTTGTTTTATGATGAGTGAGGTAGTCTACATCAGGATTGTTGTTTTATGATGAGTGAGGTAGTCTACATCAGGATTGTTGTTTTATGATAAGTGAAATAGTCTACATCAGGATTGTTGTTTTATGATGAGTGAGGTAGTCTACCTCAGGATTGTTGTTTTATGATGAGTGAGGTAGTCTACCTCAGGATTGTTGTTTTATGATGAGTGAGGTAGTCTACCCCAGGATTGTTGTTTTATGATGAGTGAGGTAGTCTACATCAGGATTGTTGCTTTATGATGAGTGAGGTAGTCTACCTCAGGATTTTTGTTTTATGATGAGTGAGGTAGTCTACCTCAGGATTGTTGTTTTATGGTGAGTGAGGTAGTCTACATTAGGACTGTTGTTTCATAATCAATGAGGTAGCACTTTAGAAATCCAGTGTGTCGTTCTAGTATGAAGCAATCATCATCATTACCTCGTATTTTTGACTAACTCACTACAGCAAACGAATGTAATATCAGGGTTACAAACAATTCAGATATACAGGTTTACATTTTATAATGTAGCACTATCGGGAAAATGAAATGACATTTCCTCATTAGACAAAAATACAAATGTATTGACTGAAATGTGGTTAACTGTTGATTTCTATCACCATCCTTCGGCTACATAATGCATACATTTTTGTAATGTACCAATTACGTTTGCTTATATAATTATAATTATAACAACTGGTGAATCAGGTACTGCTTGCTCTTCCGGAACACACGAATTCACCTCCGGCTTTAGTGGTTCTTATTGCTCAATCTTTGGTTTTCTGTGTAGATTACTGTAGATTACTGTTTGTCATTTTGTCTATTTTCAGTTGGCTACGGTATTGTCTGTCCTTCTTCGATTTACGCTTTTAATTACCCCTCTGGTATCCTCAAACTTTTTTTACTATACATTTTGTACCAGGTATTGTGGTATTTTCATATTTCTCTTTATTATATTATGGCAATGTAACATTTACTATAGAAAATATAATTTACGATCAGTGGCACAAAATGAGAAATTTACTTTATATGGCTTTTAGCACATACTAATCGTCCAATAATGGTTTTGAAGCAGAATATAAAGCTTTGTTGAACGACTGAGCACTAACAAATGAACCACAAAGCTTCATGTTCAATCGAAGGTTAATATCGAATAATATCTCAATAGTTTTATTGCGTTTCAAGTCAGCCTTATCTGTATTTAAGGTCGTGACATATGACGTCATCAGAGGTAAACTGGACGTCAAAGAAGTTAAAAGTTCAGATCAATGCCTTGATAAGTTCGTGTCAACCACCATGACATAATGAATGTTCCAAAGACACAACAATAAAGTGCCACTGTTATTGTATGAGAAACAAGCTCACAGACCACATGCCATCACGTTTAAAATTATTTATCCTATAATGTTGGTTTTGCTATTATTTATGCACAAATAATTACTTAGTATATTTTGATATGTAAAAATGTGTTTCTTTTTTTAATTTAATTTTATTTGATCACATTTCTCTACAACTATATAAACTTGTTCAACCATTTCTAAATAAAGGAGATCAGTTCAGAAATGCTACTAACAAAATAAGAAAAAAGAATATGTTCACACTATTTCTACCAGCGAAGCTAGTCAACCTACTGACAGAAGGACATCTTGAACAAAACAAAATGGTAAAATGGACCCACCAAGAAGGCCAAAAGAACTATCAGCGCCTCATTCAACCGTCAAACAGAAACCAAGACATATGCTTCTACGATTAGGAAGATAATGGACAATACCGAACAAGTAGGCCTGAAAACAGAGTTCTACCTCCAATGGGAAAAGGAAAGCAGAAAGGCGACGTCGATGAATAGAGAAAAGACAACCATTGTGACACAATGTCCTTAAAAAGATCAAATAAATTGGCATCATCTATCCTGTTCCCATGATTCCGAGGCTAAACAATTTCATTGTAGACAAAGGACAACGAAAGTACAAATGAATTATTATGGAAATTATTCTAAATGAAAACAGAACACTCTCAGCAAAATGTGATATTGATCATTTACAAGTCTGGGTTTCCTGTACCATAATCGTCAGACACACTATTCCAAGACTATAACAAACCACTAAATCAGAGGAACAGTAAAAAGAGCGCAATAACGCAAATGTTGCAGTGTAATTAAATACCCATAATTAATCAATCAATATAAAAACTAGTCTCACAACAACTCTGTGTCCAACATTATTAGTTCCTTAACGTCACTTTTGATAAACCTCCTCATCACGTGCATTATAACGTTAACATCAGCCATCTAATTAGAATAAAATGCGTCTTGGGCTATTTAGCTACCATTTATCTAACATAGGCACATTTACATCTGTTCTGGTGTAGATTATTCCTACGTAAGAGAGGCAAATATCATTGTCCTGATATAGATGACCGTTCTACGTACAGATGTCTCAAATCTAACATTTGAAAAATCTATTACATCGCAGAGCTGAGAGTCATAAGCGACGATGTCCAATCTTCGTGGTGTCAGTATCAAAAATGACTGTGTATTTTCGACGCATATAAAGATTGTGGTTTACAATTAGGAATAAAACGATAGCGATGAAGAGCTAAATTAAGGATGGATTTATGATGAGGTGAAAAAGGAGAAAATTGATATACAGAAAACAAGGATGCATAAATTAGGATGTAAGAACAGAATAGGAAATTCAACAGGGTATCACTTTGGTTGAAAAAATATTAAAACAACAAGAAGAGCCGTTTTTCCTTTGAAAGAATTCTTCAATATACATGTGTATTCATAAAAAAGTTTCAACTGGCATATGAGTGAAGCCTTGCATTGGTAGGCAGTAACAAAATCTCCTCTCCCTTCTGTTTCCACCAGGACAGATAACAATATTTCATTTCCTTGTCTACCCTTGAAAACTTGAATTATGTCTGTATAAACGACGCCGTTGTCCATTTTAGTCTGAAGAAATCCTTACCCCAGTGGCAGAGGGTTTGAATAGAGTTGGGGAAATCAGTCGAATTCATTGTGTTTCCAAATAATATTTACATTCATCTGGATAACCCTCATCTGAAATATGCATTTCTAATCAACGCTATTCGTGTCAGAATAGTTCTTAGGTTTTAACGTATGATTTTAAGTGAAAAGACGCAAACTACGATTCATGGTATGGACATGTCTCATGTTCAGAAGGACTTGCGAAGACAATCTTGTAGGTGATCAATTACAAAAAGGAAGAAGGAGAGACAGACAAAGGAAGCGTTGGGGGGTGAACTTCCAAGAATGGGCGGGTTTGAGGCTATGCGACACACTGAGAGAGACTGAAACGGAAAGGATGATAAACCACTACAACGAAATGAATGCTGCCTAATTTTGTAAACTAAGAGAGTATTTCATAAATGCGATTGAACATGTGAGTGTTTTCTGATAATAAAGAACTATGCAAGTACTTGTTATTGGCAGAAAAATATGGACAGAAAATTCATGATAGTTATTACAGAACATATCAATTATTTTTGGTTTTATTGCTGTCAAAGCTTTATATTATATGGCTTGCCGATCTTCCCATTTTGAACGTACCTGATGAAGGTTATTCTAGAAACTGGTCATGCGCACTAAATTTGATATGTACGTTTTTATTATTAGAGAATTGACCAGGATGTATAATTCTCATCTATTATTTGATTCATATGCGGAATTTCATTTAAGAAATATTAAGACGTGAAAACTTTGACAGAATTGATTATTTCATACATATTATTAATATCATGACTCCGGGAATATTGTTCATAAGTTCACGTGCTGCTTAAATACAATTCAGTTTCAAGTCACATGGAGGTGTTAATAAATCTGGTAGATCCTTCATTAGATAATTAAAAAAATATTTATATGTAGATGAATAAAATGGGTGAAAGTTTATTATAATAAATACTGTAAATTGTTAATTTCCCCAAGTTTTTAATCTTGCGAATTGCAATTATAGTATTGGTTGGCTGTATATGATAATCAAAAGATTGGAAAGCCAATTAAATAATTTTCCCAGGTTTTTAATTTTGCGAATTGCAATATTAGTTTTTTTTTCACCTTTTATCAGGTGATTTGGAAAACCAAACAATTTAAAAGTCTTTGAGAGCAAGTAAACCAAATCACCAAAATCAGTTAAGGTCACATTATTTTTGCAAACTACTTAATTTCTGTAAATGTACTCAACCTGAATATATATACACATGCAGTGATATCAATTCTTACCTCGGCTTGTTTTTGAAGTATTATTGACCATCGCCTTCAACAGAAAAACTGAGCGTTTTAATTCCAAAATTTCTCTAACTATCAGTTTCTCTTTGACCACTGATTCACCAGTAAACAAAGACAAGTCGGTTTCAACAAACTGTAATTCGTCTGTCAGCTCATCAATGGTCATTTCTTCCGTGCCGACCAGAAGATTGAAAAAAATATTTGACATGAATATTAGTTTTACTATTAAAATTTCCATTTTGCGTTTGAGAACAATTATAATTAAATTGTTGCTTATCTCTTGTCTGTCTGTAAGCCGCACCTGAACCCAAATAAAGATAGTCATGTTTACACTATATAAAGTATAGGTCATGGTCGAGTTTGACACCTTTCTTGCATGTTTATAAGATAATCTCGTATGGCTAATTCAATTAAAAAAAAGTTACACAGACCCGCTATGATGGAATTCAATTTCATTATTTAAATTCTATACAACAGAAAATGCATCATAAAGCTAGAGCCTCACCTGATTCTGAAATATATAAAACATTTATTTATTATCAAATTAGCTTTGTTTAAACTATTAAAACTAAGCAGAAAAACTAAAAACTAATGTCCTGCGATAGAGACCATTTTGGTTTCTATTCAGCATATTGAGGACATCCAAGGAACGTTTTAGATAAGTTTTTCCCCAATCAGTGTTTTCAAGCAATGTCCTAGTATTTAGTCCTACTTTTTGTGTATGTTTGATTGTGTCTTGTGGTAGAAGCGAAGTATGTTTTATTGTGTCTTGTGGTAGAAGCGAAGTATGTTTGATTGTGTCTTGTGGTAGAAGTGAAGTATGTTTGATTGTGTCTTGTGGTAGAAGCGAAGTATGTTTTATTGTGTCTTGTGGTAGAAGCGAAGTATGTTTGATTGTGTCTTGTGGTAGAAGCGAAGTATGTTTGATTGAGTCTTGTGGTAGAAGCGAAGTATGTTTGATTGTGTCTTGTGGTAGAAGTGAAGTATGTTTGATTGTGTCTTGTGGTAGAAGCGAAGTATGTTTTATTGTGTCTTGTGGTAGAAGCGAAGTATGTTTGATTGTGTCTTGTGGTAGAAGCGAAGTATGTTTGATTGAGTCTTGTGGTAGAAGCGAAGTATGTTTTATTGTGTCTTGTGGTAGAAGCGAAGTATGTTTGATTGTGTCTTGTGTTAGAAGCGAAGTATGTTTGATTGTGTCTTGTGGTAGAAGCGAAGTATGTTTGATTGTGTCTTGTGGTAGAAGCGAAGTATGTTTGATTGAGTCTTGTGGTAGAAGCGAAGTATGTTTGATTGTGTCTTGTGGTAGAAGCGAAGTATGTTTGATTGTGTCTTGTGGTAGAAGCGAAGTATGTTTGATTGTGTCTTGTGGTAGAAGCGAAGTATGTTTTATTGTGTCTTGTGGTAGAAGCGAAGTATGTTTGATTGTGTCTTGTGGTAGAAGCGAAGTATGTTTGATTGTGTCTTGTGGTAGAAGCGAAGTATGTTTTATTGTCTTGTGGTAGAAGCGAAGTATGTTTGATTGAGTCTTGTGGTAGAAGCGAAGTATGTTTGATTGTGTCTTGTGGTAGAAGCGAAGTATGTTTGATTGTGTCTTGTGGTAGAAGCGAAGTATGTTTTATTGTCTTGTGGTAGAAGCGAAGTATGTTTGATTGTGTCTTGTGGTAGAAGCGAAGTATGTTTGATTGTGTCTTGTGGTAGAAGCGAAGTATGTTTGATTGTGTCTTGTGGTAGAAGCGAAGTATGTTTGATTGTGTCTTGTGGTAGAAGTGAAGTATGTTTGATTGAGTCTTGTGGTAGAAGCGAAGTATGTTTGATTGTGTCTTGTGGTAGAAGCGAAGTATGTTTGATTGTGTCTTGTGGTAGAAGTGAAGTATGTTTGATTGTGTCTTGTGGTAGAAGCGAAGTATGTTTGATTGTGTCTTGTGGTAGAAGTGAAGTATGTTTGATTGAGTCTTGTGGTAGAAGCGAAGTATGTTTGATTGAGTCTTGTGGTAGAAGTGAAGTATGTTTGATTGTGTCTTGTGGTAGAAGCGAAGTATGTTTGATTGTGTCTTGTGGTAGAAGCGAAGTATGTTTTATTGTCTTGTGGTAGAAGCGAAGTATGTTTGATTGAGTCTTGTGGTAGAAGTGAAGTATGTTTGATTGTGTCTTGTGGTAGAAGCGAAGTATGTTTGATTGTGTCTTGTGGTAGAAGCGAAGTATGTTTGATTGTGTCTTGTGGTAGAAGTGAAGTATGTTTGATTGTGTCTTGTGGTAGAAGTGAAGTATGTTTGATTGTGTCTTGTGGTAGAAGCGAAGTATGTTTGATTGTGTCTTGTGGTAGAAGCGAAGTATGTTTTATTGTCTTGTGGTAGAAGCGAAGTATGTTTGATTGTGTCTTGTGGTAGAAGCGAAGTATGTTTGATTGTGTCTTGTGGTAGAAGCGAAGTATGTTTGATTGTGTCTTGTGGTAGAAGCGAAGTATGTTTGATTGTGTCTTGTGGTAGAAGTGAAGTATGTTTGATAGAGTCTTGTGGTAGAAGCGAAGTATGTTTGATTGTGTCTTGTGGTAGAAGCGAAGTATGTTTGATTGTGTCTTGTGGTAGAAGCGAAGTTTGTTTGATTGTGTCTTGTGGTAGAAGTGAAGTATGTTTGATTGTGTCTTGTGGTAGAAGCGAAGTATGTTTGATTGTGTCTTGTGTTAGAAGCGAAGTATGTTTGATTGTGTCTTGTGGTAGAAGCGAAGTATGTTTGATTGTGTCTTGTGGTAGAAGTGAAGTATGTTTGATTGAGTCTTGTGGTAGAAGCGAAGTATGTTTGATTGTGTCTTGTGGTAGAAGCGAAGTATGTTTGATTGTGTCTTGTGGTAGAAGCGAAGTATGTTTGATTGTGTCTTGTGGTAGAAGCGAAGTATGTTTGATTGAGTCTTGTGGTAGAAGTGAAGTATGTTTGATTGTGTCTTGTGGTAGAAGTGAAGTATGTTTGATTGTGTCTTGTGGTAGAAGCGAAGTATGTTTGATTGTGTCTTGTGGTAGAAGCGAAGTATGTTTGATTGTCTTGTGGTAGAAGCGAAGTATGTTTGATTGAGTCTTGTGGTAGAAGCGAAGTATGTTTGATTGTGTCTTGTGGTAGAAGCGAAGTATGTTTGATTGTGTCTTGTGGTAGAAGCGAAGTATGTTTGATTGTGTCTTGTGGTAGAAGCGAAGTATGTTTGATTGTCTTGTGGTAAAAGCGAAGTATGTTTGATTGTGTCTTGTGGTAGAAGCGAAGTATGTTTGATTGAGTCTTGTGGTAGAAGCGAAGTATGTTTGATTGTGTCTTGTGGTAGAAGCGAAGTATGTTTGATTGTGTCTTGTGGTAGAAGCGAAGTATGTTTGATTGTGTCTTGTGGTAGAAGCGAAGTATGTTTGATTGAGTCTTGTGGTAGAAGTGAAGTATGTTTGATTGTGTCTTGTGGTAGAAGCGAAGTATGTTTGATTGAGTCTTGTGGTAGAAGCGAAGTATGTTTGATTGTGTCTTGTGGTAGAAGCGAAGTATGTTTGATTGTGTCTTGTGGTAGAAGTGAAGTATGTTTGATTGTGTCTTGTGGTAGAAGCGAAGTATGTTTGATTGTGTCTTGTAGTAGAAGCGAAGTATGTTTGATTGTGTCTTGTGGTAGAAGCGAAGTATGTTTGATTGTGTCTTGTGGTAGAAGCGAAGTATGTTTGATTGTGTCTTGTGGTAGAAGTGAAGTATGTTTGATTGTGTCTTGTGGTAGAAGCGAAGTATGTTTGATTGTGTCTTGTGGTAGAAGCGAAGTATGTTTGATTGTGTCTTGTGGTAGAAGCGAAGTATGTTTGATTGTGTCTTGTGGTAGAAGCGAAGTATGTTTGATTGTGTCTTGTGGTAGAAGCGAAGTATGTTTGATTGTGTCTTGTGGTAGAAGTGAAGTATGTTTGATTGAGTCTTGTGGTAGAAGCGAAGTATGTTTGATTGTGTCTTGTGGTAGAAGCGAAGTATGTTTGATTGTGTCTTATGGTAGAAGCGAAGTATGTTTGATTGAGTCTTGTGGTAGAAGCGAAGTATGTTTGATTGAGTCTTGTGGTAGAAGCGAAGTATGTTTGATTGAGTCTTGTGGTAGAAGCGAAGTATGTTTGATTGTGTCTTGTGGTAGAAGCGAAGTATGTTTGATTGTCTTGTGGTAGAAGCGAAGTATGTTTGATTGAGTCTTGTGGTAGAAGCGAAGTATGTTTGATTGTGTCTTGTGGTAGAAGCGAAATATATTTGATTGAGTCTTGTGGTAGAAGTGAAGTATGTTTGATTGTGTCTTGTGGTAGAAGTGAAGTATGTTTGATTGTGTCTTGTGGTAGAAGCGAAGTATGTTTGATTGAGTCTTGTGGTAGAACCAAAGTATGTTTGATTGTCTTGTGGTAGAAGCGAAGTATGTTTGATTGTGTCTTATGGTAGAAGCGAAGTATGTTTGATTGCGTCTTGTGGTAGAACCAAAGTATGTTTTATTGTCTTGTGGTAGAAGCGAAGTATGTTTGATTGTGTCTTGTGGTAGAAGTGAAGTATGTTTGATTGTGTCTTGTGGTAGAAGCGAAGTATGTTTGATTGTGTCTTGTGGTAGAAGCGAAGTATGTTTGATTGTGTCTTGTGGTAGAAGCGAAGTATGTTTGATTGTGTCTTGTGGTAGAAGTGAAGTATGTTTGATTGTGTCTTGTGGTAGAAGCGAAGTATGTTTGATTGTGTCTTGTGGTAGAAGTGAAGTATGTTTGATTGTGTCTTGTGGTAGAAGCGAAGTATGTTTGATTGAGTCTTGTGGTAGAAGCGAAGTATGTTTGATTGAGTCTTGTGGTAGAAGTGAAGTATGTTTGATTGTGTCTTGTGGTAGAAGTGAAGTATGTTTGATTGTGTCTTGTGGTAGAAGCGAAGTATGTTTGATTGAGTCTTGTGGTAGAAGCGAAGTATGTTTGATTGTCTTGTGGTAGAAGCGAAGTATGTTTGATTGATTCTTGTGGTAGAAGCGAAGTATGTTTGATTGTGTCTTGTGGTAGAAGCGAAGTATGTTTGATTGAGTCTTGTGGTAGAAGTGAAGTATGTTTGATTGTGTCTTGTGGTAGAAGTGAAGTATGTTTGATTGTGTCTTGTGGTAGAAGCGAAGTATGTTTGATTGAGTCTTGTGGTAGAAGTGAAGTATGTTTGATTGTGTCTTATGGTAGAAGCGAAGTATGTTTGATTGTGTCTTGTGGTAGAAGCGAAGTATGTTTGATTGTGTCTTGTGGTAGAAGCGAAGTATGTTTGATTGTCTTGTGGTAGAAGCGAAGTATGTTTGATTGAGTCTTGTGGTAGAAGTGAAGTATGTTTGATTGTGTCTTGTGGTAGAAGCGAAGTATGTTTGATTGTGTCTTGTGGTAGAAGCGAAGTATGTTTGATTGTGTCTTGTGGTAGAAGTGAAGTATGTTTGATTGTGTCTTGTGGTAGAAGCGAAGTATGTTTGATTGTGTCTTGTGGTAGAAGTGAAGTATGTTTGATTGTGTCTTGTGGTAGAAGCGAAGTATGTTTGATTGAGTCTTGTGGTAGAAGCGAAGTATGTTTGATTGTGTCTTGTGGTAGAAGCGAAGTATGTTTGATTGTGTCTTGTGGTAGAAGTGAAGTATGTTTGATTGTGTCTTGTGGTAGAAGCGAAGTATGTTTGATTGTGTCTTGTGGTAGAAGTGAAGTATGTTTGATTGTGTCTTGTGGTAGAAGCGAAGTATGTTTGATTGAGTCTTGTGGTAGAAGCGAAGTATGTTTGATTGAGTCTTGTGGTAGAAGTGAAGTATGTTTGATTGTGTCTTGTGGTAGAAGTGAAGTATGTTTGATTGTGTCTTGTGGTAGAAGTGAAGTATGTTTGATTGTGTCTTGTGGTAGAAGCGAAGTATGTTTGATTGAGTCTTGTGGTAGAAGTGAAGTATGTTTGATTGTGTCTTATGGTAGAAGCGAAGTATGTTTGATTGTGTCTTGTGGTAGAAGCGAAGTATGTTTGATTGTGTCTTGTGGTAGAAGCGAAGTATGTTTGATTGTCTTGTGGTAGAAGTGAAGTATGTTTGATTGTGTCTTGTGGTAGAAGCGAAGTATGTTTGATTGAGTCTTGTGGTAGAACCAAAGTATGTTTGATTGTCTTGTGGTAGAAGCGAAGTATGTTTGATTGTGTCTTATGGTAGAAGCGAAGTATGTTTGATTGTGTCTTGTGGTAGAACCAAAGTATGTTTTATTGTCTTGTGGTAGAAGTGAAGTATGTTTGATTGTGTCTTGTGGTAGAAGTGAAGTATGTTTGATTGTGTCTTGTGGTAGAAGCGAAGTATGTTTGATTGTGTCTTGTGGTAGAAGCGAAGTATGTTTGATTGTGTCTTGTGGTAGAAGCGAAGTATGTTTGATTGTGTCTTGTGGTAGAAGCGAAGTATGTTTGATTGTGTCTTGTGGTAGAAGTGAAGTATGTTTGATTGAGTCTTGTGGTAGAAGCGAAGTATGTTTGATTGTGTCTTGTGGTAGAAGCGAAGTATGTTTGATTGTGTCTTGTGGTAGAAGTGAAGTATGTTTGATTGTGTCTTGTGGTAGAAGCGAAGTATGTTTGATTGAGTCTTGTGGTAGAAGCGAAGTATGTCTGATTGAGTCTTGTGGTAGAAGCGAAGTATGTTTGATTGTGTCTTGTGGTAGAAGTGAAGTATGTTTGATTGTGTCTTGTGGTAGAAGCGAAGTATGTTTGATTGAGTCTTGTGGTAGAAGCGAAGTATGTTTGATTGTCTTGTGGTAGAAGCGAAGTATGTTTGATTGATTCTTGTGGTAGAAGCGAAGTATGTTTGATTGTGTCTTGTGGTAGAAGCGAAGTATGTTTGATTGAGTCTTGTGGTAGAAGTGAAGTATGTTTGATTGTGTCTTGTGGTAGAAGTGAAGTATGTTTGATTGTGTCTTGTGGTAGAAGCGAAGTATGTTTGATTGAGTCTTGTGGTAGAAGTGAAGTATGTTTGATTGTGTCTTATGGTAGAAGCGAAGTATGTTTGATTGTGTCTTGTGGTAGAAGCGAAGTATGTTTGATTGTGTCTTGTGGTAGAAGCGAAGTATGTTTGATTGTCTTGTGGTAGAAGCGAAGTATGTTTGATTGAGTCTTGTGGTAGAAGCGAAGTATGTTTGATTGTGTCTTGTGGTAGAAGTGAAGTATGTTTGATTGAGTCTTGTGGTAGAAGCGAAGTATGTTTGATTGTGTCTTGTGGTAGAAGCGAAGTATGTTTGATTGTGTCTTATGGTAGAAGCGAAGTATGTTTGATTGAGTCTTGTGGTAGAAGCGAAGTATGTTTGATTGAGTCTTGTGGTAGAAGCGAAGTATGTTTGATTGAGTCTTGTGGTAGAAGCGAAGTATGTTTGATTGTGTCTTGTGGTAGAAGCGAAGTATGTTTGATTGTCTTGTGGTAGAAGCGAAGTATGTTTGATTGAGTCTTGTGGTAGAAGCGAAGTATGTTTGATTGTGTCTTGTGGTAGAAGTGAAGTATGTTTGATTGTGTCTTGTGGTAGAAGCGAAGTATGTTTGATTGTGTCTTGTGGTAGAAGCGAAGTATGTTTGATTGTGTCTTATGGTAGAAGCGAAGTATGTTTGATTGAGTCTTGTGGTAGAAGCGAAGTATGTTTGATTGAGTCTTGTGGTAGAAGCGAAGTATGTTTGATTGAGTCTTGTGGTAGAAGCGAAGTATGTTTGATTGTGTCTTGTGGTAGAAGCGAAGTATGTTTGATTGTCTTGTGGTAGAAGCGAAGTATGTTTGATTGAGTCTTGTGGTAGAAGCGAAGTATGTTTGATTGTGTCTTGTGGTAGAAGCGAAATATGTTTGATTGAGTCTTGTGGTAGAAGTGAAGTATGTTTGATTGTGTCTTGTGGTAGAAGTGAAGTATGTTTGATTGTGTCTTGTGGTAGAAGCGAAGTATGTTTGATTGAGTCTTGTGGTAGAACCAAAGTATGTTTGATTGTCTTGTGGTAGAAGCGAAGTATGTTTGATTGTGTCTTATGGTAGAAGCGAAGTATGTTTGATTGCGTCTTGTGGTAGAAGCGAAGTATGTTTGATTGTGTCTTGTGGTAGAAGCGAAGTATGTTTGATTGTGTCTTGTGGTAGAAGCGAAGTATGTTTGATTGTGTCTTGTGGTAGAAGCGAAGTATGTTTGATTGTGTCTTGTGGTAGAAGTGAAGTATGTTTGATTGTGTCTTGTGGTAGAAGCGAAGTATGTTTGATTGTGTCTTGTGGTAGAAGTGAAGTATGTTTGATTGTGTCTTGTGGTAGAAGCGAAGTATGTTTGATTGTGTCTTGTGGTAGAAGCGAAGTATGTTTGATTGTGTCTTGTGGTAGAAGCGAAGTATGTTTGATTGTGTCTTGTGGTAGAAGTGAAGTATGTTTGATTGAGTCTTGTGGTAGAAGCGAAGTATGTTTGATTGTGTCTTGTGGTAGAAGCGAAGTATGTTTGATTGTGTCTTGTGGTAGAAGCGAAGTATGTTTGATTGTGTCTTGTGGTAGAAGCGAAGTATGTTTGATTGAGTCTTGTGGTAGAAGTGAAGTATGTTTGATTGTGTCTTGTGGTAGAAGTGAAGTATGTTTGATTGTGTCTTGTGGTAGAAGCGAATTATGTTTGATTGAGTCTTGTGGTAGAAGCGAAGTATGTTTGATTGTCTTGTGGTAGAAGCGAAGTATGTTTGATTGAGTCTTGTGGTAGAAGCGAAGTATGTTTGATTGTGTCTTGTGGTAGAAGCGAAGTATGTTTGATTGTGTCTTGTGGTAGAAGCGAAGTATGTTTGATTGTGTCTTGTGGTAGAAGCGAAGTATGTTTGATTGAGTCTTGTGGTAGAAGCGAAGTATGTCTGATTGAGTCTTGTGGTAGAAGCAAAGTATGTTTGATTGTGTCTTGTGGTAGAAGCGAAGTATGTTTGATTGTGTCTTGTGGTAGAAGCGAAGTATGTTTGATTGAGTCTTGTGGTAGAAGTGAAGTATGTTTGATTGTGTCTTGTGGTAGAAGTGAAGTATGTTTGATTGTGTCTTGTGGTAGAAGCGAAGTATGTTTGATTGAGTCTTGTGGTAGAAGCGAAGTATGTTTGATTGTCTTGTGGTAGAAGCGAAGTATGTTTGATTGAGTATTGTGGTAGAAGCGAAGTATGTTTGATTGTGTCTTGTGGTAGAAGCGAAGTATGTTTGATTGAGTCTTGTGGTAGAAGTGAAGTATGTTTGATTGTGTCTTGTGGTAGAAGTGAAGTATGTTTGATTGTGTCTTGTGGTAGAAGCGAAGTATGTTTGATTGAGTCTTGTGGTAGAACCGAAGTATGTTTGATTGTCTTGTGGTAAAAGCGAAGTATGTTTGATTGTGTCTTATGGTAGAAGCGAAGTATGTTTGATTGAGTCTTGTGGTAGAAGCGAAGTATGTTTGATTGTGTCTTGTGGTAGAAGCGAAGTATGTTTGATTGTGTCTTGTGGTAGAAGCGAAGTATGTTTGATTGTGTCTTGTGGTAGAAGCGAAGTATGTTTGATTGAGTCTTGTGGTAGAAGTGAAGTATGTTTGATTGTGTCTTGTGGTAGAAGCGAAGTATGTTTGATTGAGTCTTGTGGTAGAAGCGAAGTATGTTTGATTGTGTCTTGTGGTAGAAGCGAAGTATGTTTGATTGTGTCTTGTGGTAGAAGTGAAGTATGTTTGATTGTGTCTTGTGGTAGAAGCGAAGTATGTTTGATTGTGTCTTGTAGTAGAAGCGAAGTATGTTTGATTGTGTCTTGTGGCAGAAGCGAAGTATGTTTGATTGTGTCTTGTGGTAGAAGCGAAGTATGTTTGATTGAGTCTTGTGGTAGAAGCGAAGTATGTTTGATTGAGTCTTGTGGTAGAAGCGAAGTATGTTTGATTGTGTCTTGTGGTAGAAGCGAAGTATGTTTGATTGTGTCTTGTGGTAGAAGCGAAGTATGTTTGATTGTGTCTTGTGGTAGAAGCGAAGTATGTTTGATTGTGTCTTGTGGTAGAAGCGAAGTATGTTTGATTGTGTCTTGTGGTAGAAGTGAAGTATGTTTGATTGTGTCTTGTGGTAGAAGCGAAGTATGTTTGATTGTGTCTTGTGGTAGAAGCGAAGTATGTTTGATTGTGTCTTGTGGTAGAAGCGATGTATGTTTGATTGTGTCTTGTGGTAGAAGGGAAGTATGTTTGATTGAGTCTTGTGGTAGAAGCGAAGTATGTTTGATTGTGTCTTGTGGTAGAAGCGAAGTATGTTTGATTGTGTCTTATGGTAGAAGCGAAGTATGTTTGATTGAGTCTTGTGGTAGAAGCGAAGTATGTTTGATTGAGTTTTGTGGTAGAAGCGAAGTATGTTTGATTGAGTCTTGTGGTAGAAGCGAAGTATGTTTGATTGTGTCTTGTGGTAGAAGCGAAGTATGTTTGATTGTCTTGTGGTAGAAGCGAAGTATGTTTGATTGAGTCTTGTGGTAGAAGCGAAATATGTTTGATTGAGTCTTGTGGTAGAAGTGAAGTATGTTTGATTGTGTCTTGTGGTAGAAGTGAAGTATGTTTGATTGTGTCTTGTGGTAGAAGCGAAGTATGTTTGATTGAGTCTTGTGGTAGAACCAAAGTATGTTTGATTGTCTTGTGGTAGAAGCGAAGTATGTTTGATTGTGTCTTATGGTAGAAGCGAAGTATGTTTGATTGAGTCTTGTGGTAGAAGCGAAGTATGTTTGATTGTGTCTTGTGGTAGAAGCGAAGTATGTTTGATTGTGTCTTGTGGTAGAAGCGAAGTATGTTTGATTGTGTCTTGTGGTAGAAGCGAAGTATGTTTGATTGTGTCTTGTGGTAGAAGTGAAGTATGTTTGATTGTGTCTTGTGGTAGAAGCGAAGTATGTTTGATTGTGTCTTGTGGTAGAAGCGAAGTATGTTTGATTGTGTCTTGTGGTAGAAGCGAAGTATGTTTGATTGTGTCTTGTGGTAGAAGTGAAGTATGTTTGATTGAGTCTTGTGGTAGAAGTGAAGTATGTTTGATTGAGTCTTGTGGTAGAAGCGAAGTATGTTTGATTGTGTCTTGTGGTAGAAGCGAAGTATGTTTGATTGTGTCTTGTGGTAGAAGCGAAGTATGTTTGATTGTGTCTTGTGGTAGAGGCGAAGTATGTTTGATTGAGTCTTGTGGTAGAACCGAAGTATATTTGATTGTCTTGTGGTAGAAGCGAAGTATGTTTGATAGTGTCTTGTGGTAGAAGCGAAGTATGTTTGATTGAGTCTTGTGGTAGAAGCGAAGTATGTTTGATTGTGTCTTGTGGTAGAAGCGAAGTATGTTTGATTGTCTTGTGGTAGAAGCGAAGTATGTTTGATTGAGTCTTGTGGTAGAAGCGAAGTATGTTTAATTGTGTCTTGTGGTAGAAGCGAAGTATGTTTGATTGTGTCTTGTGGTAGAAGCGAAGTATGTTTGATTGAGTCTTGTGATAGAAGGAAGTATGTTTGATAGTGTCTTGTGGTAGAAGCGAAGTATGTTTGATTGAGTCTTGTGGTAGAAGCGAAGTATGTTTGATTGTCTTGTGGTAGAAGCGAAGTATGTTTGATTGTGTCTTGTGGTAGAAGCGCAGTATGTTTGATTGAGTCTTGTGGTAGAAGCGAAATATGTTTGATTGAGTCTTGTGGTAGAAGCGAAGTATGTTTGATTGAGTCCTGTGGTAGAAGCGAAGTATGTTTGATTGTGTCTTGTGGTAGGAGCGAAGTATGTTTGATTGGGTCTTGTGGTAGAAGCGAAGTATGTTTGATTGTGTCTTGTGGTAGAAGCGAAGTATGTTTGATTGTGTCTTGTGGTAGAAGCGAAGTATGTTTGATTGTGTCTTGTGGTAGAAGCGAAGTATGTTTGATTGTGTCTTGTGGTAGAAGTGAAGTATGTTTGATTGTGTCTTGTGGTAGAAGCGAAGTATGTTTGATTGTGTCTTGTGGTAGAAGCGAAGTATGTTTGATTGTGTCTTGTGGTAGAAGCGAAGTATGTTTGATTGTGTCTTGTGGTAGAAGCGAAGTATGTTTGATTGAGTCTTGTGGTAGAAGCGAAGTATGTTTGATTATGTCTTGTGGTAGAAGCGAAGTATGTTTGATTGTGTCTTGTGGTAGAAGCGAAGTATGTTTGATTGTGTCTTGTGGTAGAAGCGAAGTTTGTTTGATTGAGTCTTGTGGTAGAAGCGAAGTATGTTTGATTGAGTCTTGTGGTAGAAGCGAAGTATGTTTGATTGTGTCTTGTGGTAGAAGCGAAGTATGTTTGATTGTGTCTTGTGGTAGAAGCGTAGTATGTTTGATTGTGTCTTGTGGTAAAAGCGAAGTATGTATGATTGTGTCTTGTGGTAGAAGCGAAGTATGTTTGATTGTGTCCTGTGGTAGAAGCGAAGTATGTTTGATTGTGTCTTGTGGTAGAAGCGAAGTATGTTTGATTGAGTCTTGTGATAGAAGGAAGTATGTTTGATAGTGTCTTGTGGTAGAAGCGAAGTATGTTTGATTGAGTCTTGTGGTAGAAGCGAAGTATGTTTGATTGAGTCTTGTGGTAGAAGCGAAGTATGTTTGATTGTCTTGTGGTAGAAGCGAAGTATGTTTGATTGTGTCTTGTGGTAGAAGCGAAATATGTTTGATTGAGTCTTGTGGTAGAAGCGAAGTATGTTTGATTGAGTCCTGTGGTAGAAGCGAAGTATGTTTGATTGTGTCTTGTGGTAGGAGCGAAGTATTTTTGATTGGGTCTTGTGGTAGAAGCGAAGTATGTTTGATTGTGTCTTGTGGTAGAAGCGAAGTATGTTTGATTGAGTCTTGTGGTAGAAGCGAAGTATGTTTGATTGAGTCTTGTGGTAGAAGCGAAGTATGTTTGATTGTGTCTTGTGGTAGAAGCGAAGTATGTTTGATTGAGTCTTGTGGTAGAAGCGAAGTATGTTTGATTGTGTCTTGTGGTAGAAGCGAAGTATGTTTGATTGAGTCTTGTGGTAGAAGCGAAGTATGTTTAATTGTGTCTTGTGGTAGAAGCGAAGTATGTTTGATTGTGTCTTGTGGTAGAAGCGAAGTATGTTTGATTGTGTCTTGTGGTAGAAGCGAAGTATTTTTGATTGTGTCTTGTGGTAGAAGCGAAGTATGTTTGATTGTGTCTTGTGGTAGAAGCGAAGTATGTTTGATTGTGTCTTGTGGTAGAAGCGAAGTATGTTTGATTGAGTCTTGTGGTAGAAGTGAAGTATGTTTGATTGTGTCTTGTGGTAGAAGCGAAGTATGTTTGATTGTGTCTTGTGGTAGAAGCGAAGTATGTTTGATTGTGTCTTGTGGTAGAAGCGAAGTATGTTTGATTGTGTCTTGTGGTAGAAGTGAAGTATGTTTGATTGTGTCTTGTGGTAGAAGTGAAGTATGTTTGATTGAGTCTTGTGGTAGAAGCGAAGTATATTTGATTGTGTCTTGTGGTAGAAGTGAAGTATGTTTGATTGTGTCTTGTGGTAGAAGCGAAGTATGTTTGATTGAGCCTTGTGGTAGAAGCGAAGTATGTTTGATTGAGTCTTGTGGTAGAAGCGAAGTATGTTTGATTGTGTCTTGTGTTAGAAGCGAAGTATGTTTGATTGTGTCTTGTGGTAAAAGCGAAGTATGTTTGATTGTGTCTTGTGGTAGAAGCGAAGTATGTTTGATTGTGTCTTGTGGTAGAAGCGAAGTATGTTTGATTGTGTCTTGTGGTAGAAGCGAAGTATGTTTGATTGTGTCTTGTGGTAGAAGCGATGTATGTTTGATTGTGTCTTGTGGTAGAAGCGAAGTATGTTTAATTGTGTCTTGTGGTAGAAGCGAAGTATGTTTGATTGTGTCTTGTGGTAGAAGCGAAGTATGTTTGATTGAGTCTTGTGGTAGAAGTGAAGTATGTTTGATTGTGTCTTGTGGTAGAAGCGAAGTATGTTTGATTGTGTCTTGTGGTAGAAGCGAAGTATGTTTGATTGTGTCTTGTGGTAGAAGCGAAGTATGTTTGATTGTGTCTTGTGGTAGAAGTGAAGTATGTTTGATTGTGTCTTGTGGTAGAAGCGAAGTATGTTTGATTGAGTCTTGTGGTAGAAGCGAAGTATATTTGATTGTGTCTTGTGGTAGAAGTGAAGTATGTTTGATTGTGTCTTGTGGTAGAAGCGAAGTATGTTTGATTGAGCCTTGTGGTAGAAGCGAAGTATGTTTGATTGAGTCTTGTGGTAGAAGCGAAGTATGTTTGATTGTGTCTTGTGTTAGAAGCGAAGTATGTTTGATTGTGTCTTGTGGTAGAAGCGAAGTATGTTTGATTGTGTCTTGTGGTAGAAGCGAAGTATGTTTGATTGTGTCTTGTGGTAGAAGCGAAGTATGTTTGATTGTGTCTTGTGGTAGAAGCAAAGTATGTTTGATTGTGTCTTGTGGTAGAAGCGATGTATGTTTGATTGTGTCTTGTGGTAGAAGCGAAGTATGTTTAATTGTGTCTTGTGGTAGAAGCGAAGTATGTTTGATTGTGTCTTGTGGTAGAAGCGAAGTATGTTTGATTGAGTCTTGTGGTAGAAGCGAAGTATGTTTGATTGAGTCTTGTGGTAGAAGCGAAGTATGTTTGATTGTGTCTTGTGGTAGAAGTGAAGTATGTTTGATTGAGTCTTGTGGTAGAAGCGAAGTATGTTTGATTGTGTCTTGTGGTAGAAGCGAAGTATGTTTGATTGTGTCTTGTGGTAGAAGCGAAGTATGTTTAATTGTGTCTTGTGGTAGAAGCGAAGTATGTTTGATTGTGTCTTGTGGTAGAAGCGAAGTATGTTTGATTGAGTCTTGTGGTAGAAGCGAAGTATGTTTGATTGTGTCTTGTGGTAGAAGCGAAGTATGTTTGATTGAGTCTTGTGGTAGAAGCGAAGTATGTTTGATTGTGTCTTGTGGTAGAAGCGAAGTATGTTTGATTGTGTCTTGTGGTAGAAGCGATGTATGTTTAATTGTGTCTTGTGGTAGAAGCGAAGTATGTTTGATTGTGTCTTGTGGTAGAAGCGAAGTATGTTTGATTGAGTCTTGTGGTAGAAGTGAAGTATGTTTGATTGTGTCTTGTGGTAGAAGCGAAGTATGTTTGATTGTGTCTTGTGGTAGAAGCGAAGTATGTTTGATTGTGTCTTGTGGTAGAAGCGAAGTATGTTTGATTGTGTCTTGTGGTAGAAGTGAAGTATGTTTGATTGTGTCTTGTGGTAGAAGCGAAGTATGTTTGATTGAGTCTTGTGGTAGAAGCGAAGTATATTTGATTGTGTCTTGTGGTAGAAGTGAAGTATGTTTGATTGTGTCTTGTGGTAGAAGCGAAGTATGTTTGATTGAGCCTTGTGGTAGAAGCGAAGTATGTTTGATTGAGTCTTGTGGTAGAAGCGAAGTATGTTTGATTGTGTCTTGTGTTAGAAGCGAAGTATGTTTGATTGTGTCTTGTGGTAGAAGCGAAGTATGTTTGATTGTGTCTTGTGGTAGAAGCGAAGTATGTTTGATTGTGTCTTGTGGTAGAAGCGAAGTATGTTTGATTGTGTCTTGTGGTAGAAGCGAAGTATGTTTGATTGTGTCTTGTGGTAGAAGCGATGTATGTTTGATTGTGTCTTGTGGTAGAAGCGAAGTATGTTTAATTGTGTCTTGTGGTAGAAGCGAAGTATGTTTGATTGTGTCTTGTGGTAGAAGCGAAGTATGTTTGATTGAGTCTTGTGGTAGAAGCGAAGTATGTTTGATTGAGTCTTGTGGTAGAAGCGAAGTATGTTTGATTGTGTCTTGTGGTAGAAGTGAAGTATGTTTGATTGAGTCTTGTGGTAGAAGCGAAGTATGTTTGATTGTGTCTTGTGGTAGAAGCGAAGTATGTTTGATTGTGTCTTGTGGTAGAAGCGAAGTATGTTTAATTGTGTCTTGTGGTAGAAGCGAAGTATGTTTGATTGTGTCTTGTGGTAGAAGCGAAGTATGTTTGATTGAGTCTTGTGGTAGAAGCGAAGTATGTTTGATTGTGTCTTGTGGTAGAAGCGAAGTATGTTTGATTGAGTCTTGTGGTAGAAGCGAAGTATGTTTGATTGTGTCTTGTGGTAGAAGCGAAGTATGTTTGATTGTGTCTTGTGGTAGAAGCGATGTATGTTTAATTGTGTCTTGTGGTAGAAGCGAAGTATGTTTGATTGTGTCTTGTGGTAGAAGCGAAGTATGTTTGATTGAGTCTTGTGGTAGAAGCGAAGTATGTTTGATTGTGTCTAATGACCTGAAAAGATATGATCGTCTATATCTTTTTTAATACTCAATACAATCGATTCAAATTTTGGTCAGCTTGAGATATGAGTATATACTTTACAAAAAATAAAAAAATATAATCAAATATTGTGTATTAGTGGAGATATCTTGACCTGAAGGACTACGAATCGCGCGATTTCATGACCTGAAAATGGAAAGAAACACTATAGTTGGCGATATTTTTTTTATTACAGGACAGAATTGATTCAAATTTTGGTCAGTTTGAGATATGAATATATATTTTATAACTAATTAAAAATTTTGGAAAAATAATATGTATTAGTGGAGATATCTTGACCTGAAGGACTCAGAATCGCGCGATTGCGTGACATGAAAATTAAAAGAACATGTATACATGTAATTGAGCAATAACATGATGACATATTTCCTCCAACTAGTTCTCCTGCTCTAAACACGAGGTGACACATCCGAATGGATAACAATAATAATAATAGATATAATAATTAACTATTTTTTTTCTTTATATATAGTATGTGATAAGTATTTAATATTATATATAATTATTTACTATATAATTGTGAGAAAATGCAATTATCAGATAGGGTGTGTCAGAGCACCGTCCCTTGGTGTTTTTAGCAGGTTTACTACTTGTTAAGGAATATGCAACATATGTAAAGTTTCACACTGGATTTGAGATATAGGGGACAAACCAGAACATGATCCACTAAATAATAATAATTGTATTTATATTTTTAGAAATATAAAAACCTTAAACTATGCCCTTTTTCTTTTTTGTGTATGTCTCATTTATCAATCATGAATGTTTGTATTGTTAATGATGCCTCATGTGGGCCCTATGATTAGGCAATACAATATATTCTATTCTATAGGGCTATGTCTTTTTTTTTTTTTTTTTTTTTTATAATGGACAGAATTGACCCAAGTTTTGGAATGCTTGAGGTATGAATTTAAACTTTATAAAATAAAAAAATAAGTGAATCTGTATTAAGAGAGATAAGTTGACCTGAAAAGTTCCTATTCGAATGATCTGAAACTGACATGGTAAATATAGTACAATGTCCTGAAATTTCTTTTATCCTCGTTAATTAGGTGTTGACAACAAATTAATAAATAAACAACAAAGAAACAAATTATCTTTATTAGACATAACTGTACATCATAACATATTTGAAGCTCTTTTGAAAAATATTTTAAGCAAAAAAGAAAAATAATAAGAAGAAAAATTGTAAAAAAAATAAAACATACTTTTGTTTTCTTTTTCTGGTCAGGCTGTTAAGGTCTAGATTTATTTAGCAATGCATATTCATAGTTAATAAAAAAAAAAAAAAAAAAAAAAATACATATATATTCATATCGCAAACTAACTCAAAATTCAGTGAAATTCATAAGGTAATAAAAAGTAACAGTCAATTTTAGACCTTTCGTTTTAATTTTTAATTTTCAGGTCAGTCGAATCGGAGTCCTTCAGGTCAAGATGTCTCCACATATGCATATTATTTTTCAAAAAAATTTAATTAGTTATAAAATATATATTCATATCTCAAATTGACCAAACTATGATTCGATTTTGTTCAGTAATAAAAAAAATATAGCCGATTATAGGTCTGTATTTCCATTTTCAGGTCATGCAATCGCGCGATTCGTAGTCCTTCAGGTCAAGATATCTCCACTAAAACACAATATTTTTTTATATTTTTTTATTTCATTTTTTGTAAAGTATATACTCATATCTCAAGCTGACCAAAATTTGAATCGATTGTATTGTGTATTAAAAAAGATATAGACGATCATATCTTTTCAGGTCAATTTCAGGTCAATTTTCAGGTCATTAGTGTAACCCTACAAAGATTGAGTTTCCCTCCCCTAACCTACGTATACTATCACCTGAAAAAATGGCAACAAACATTGGAAATCTTGCCGGCAAAGTTGCCCTGATTACAGGTAGAAAACGAACTGACATTTCAAATTTATTATATTCTCGCATACCTATTTATGCATACTACTATTCTGTACGAATAAAGCTTATTGTATTGTATTGTACGAGAATTAGTTTCGAAACCCAGCAAATAATGAGAAGTAAAGGTTGAACAATAACACCGGTACCTCGAATTACCGAAATCCCCATATTTTACCGAAATCCCCCTAGATATTACCGAAATCCCCATCAGATCTTCTGAAATTCCTATTAGATGGAAAGATATAACATTGTTTTAGTGTTTTATGATTGTTTTATACAAATTTCGTTGTGTATGTGCACAGTAGGAATGATTTATCAACAAGCGAACAGATAGTATCAAAATCAATATGGCGGAAATAAAGGGATGTAACTCTTGTATTTATCAAAGTACTAAAAATCCTCCCATTGATGGGGTTTACTTCTATCCTCACACAAAAGCCTCAAGTACTCAACAAGGAAAGAATGGAAAAGGACAGAATGTGTTCGGACTCTTATTAGCAGCCTTGAGAGGTGGTGTAAAAGAATAGTGTGAAATAAGAACATATGAAAACGTTGATATGTGTGACAATTCATGTAAATATTGTGTGCATTCCATATATTAATAATATGAAACCGGCAGGGCCATGAATGCTCGCGCATCTGAAAATTATCTGGCAATTTCACGCTCATCCAGTGCATCAAAAAGTGTCGAGATTTTTTGGGGCGAGATATATTGGGGACGACTTTTTTTTAGGGCCGAATCTAGTCTCATTCAATCGAACTGTCGTTCCTTTATTGGAGTTATCGTTCCTTACGAAATCTCAAAAGTTAACATCCGCGTAGAAACAAAAATTCTTGTCAGTATGTCAGAAGAGATTTAATAAATTAAAAAATATCAATATAAGTAAAACAAGCTAACAAAATGACTTTTATTACACACAGGTTCCGGGTTTCAGTGGTATCTGACGTACGAGAGAGGGTACGAGACTTCAGGATCACCTTTGCGCTTTATGTTAAGAAGATCTTCATTAGTTGAGTGTGTTAGTGTGTTACACGGAAACCGGTGTTTACAAAGCTCAATTTTTTTTTTCTTCGATAGTATGTTCAGCCATGTTTGTTAAACAATCCTAAGTACACATTTTATACCATAAAGAGCTCGCTTAAGCTCGCATAATAATATTTGTTTCACAATTGTTTGTTCAATAAAGCATACCATATATATTTTTTCGTATTATAATAAAAAACAATAAAAAAAATAATGATCACTCTGCATTATCCAGGCTTGTGACTGGCAAGATAAATATCTTGGCTGCATTATCCAGGCTTGTGACTGGCAAGATAAATATCTTGGCTGCATTATCCAGGCTTGTGACTGGCAAGATAAATATCTTGGCTGCATTATCCAGGCTTGTGACTGGCAAGATAAATATCTTGGCTGCATTATCCAGGCTTGTGACTGGCAAGATAAATATCTTGGCTGCATTATCCAGGCTTGTGACTGGCAAGATAAATATCTTGGCTGCATTATCCAGGCTTGTGACTGGCAAGATAAATATCTTGGCTGCATTATCCAGGCTTGTGACTGGCAAGATAAATATCTTGGCGGCATTACCCTTTAAAAAACATATTTACATACAAAATGACATAAAAATTTATCTTTTAAAAATTATTATTAAGGAGATAATTTTAAATGTTTTACAGTCAAAATAAGTTAATTTTGAACATAGTTATGAAAATTTAGAAATTATTTTATCTTTATGGGAATTTTATTCAAGATTAAAAAATTATCCTTAATTTTTTTATAATCATTATATAACATATATTTAAAACTACTAAGATATTCTGCACAAAGCTCGGGCATACCCTTTGTAGTCCGCGAAAAAAAGTTATTTAAATATTATAGAAAATATATTAAAAACTACTAAGATATCCTGTACAAGGCTCGGGCATACCCTTTGTAGTCCGCGAAAACAAGTTATTTAAATATTATAGAAAATATATTTAAAACTACTAAGATATCCTGTACAAGGCTCGGGCATACCCTTTGTAGTCCGCGAAAACAAGTTATTTAAATATTATAGAAAATATACTAAGTCCACAAACACAAGCAATATAGTTACAACGAAAGTTCACAATATTATACTGTTCTGAATTAAGTCCACAAACACAAGCATGATAGTTTCACAAAAGTTCTATATCAAGCTTCACTCTGAATCATCACTGAATGTCTTTGGCTTCTTTATGGTAGTGGATCGCTCGTTTATCTTGCACTTCCTTTGTCCAATCTTTCTTCCATGCATTATCTTCCTTGTCTGGCTTTCCCAAATTTTTGTTTCTAATGGGTGCTGAGTTGCTTACCTTGCTTCGTTTACTTTGCCTCTACATTTTCAATAAAACTTTCTGTTTATGTTCAGCCATACATGTACCTGAGTTAAATATGACAAATATGTTGTCTTACATCGTCTGCCAATATTACATATTTCTTTTATACAAGGTTGACATTAAGAAGAATTCTGAGGACTTCTAATCAAATTCATCAAAGTTTGACTTCCACTATAAACAATGACCAAAAACTATGAAACATGAATAAAACCTGTACATTCAAAACGATTCAAAAGAAGGATATCGTATACGGTCACAATGGAATTTAAGTTTCACAAAAACTGATGCACTTTTGTTTGATGCAACCCAGTAAGTAGTTTTCATTTTCGACAATGTCAACAGATTTGAACATCTATGACACAGAGCCAGAGTATAAACACAAGCATTTAAAGGTCATTATCTAGATCGTCAAAAGGCAAGTGTCAACTGTCCATATCATTAGCCTAATGTGATGTCACAGCAACGAATTTGAAGTGAAAGACAACATGTATGCCATAAAAAAACTAAATCTCAATCCCCTGTGTATATTGATAAAATTTACAACTCATGCGAGCGTGCACGTGGTGAACAAAGTCAAACAAAGTGACAAAAGTCTAAAGTCAGAGTATCAAAAACCGCATGGACAAATAAAACTCAGGAAGAGAGACAGCGTTATTTCCGACGATTCAGAAATTTTGTGCCAAAGGACAAACTCACAGCTACCTCAACAGATGGAAAAATGACAGTGATAAAACCAATAATAATATGCATTATCTTCCTTGTTATTATTGTTGTCCTTGTTGAGAACTTGAGGCTTTTGTGTGAGGATAGAAGTAAACCCCATCAATGGGAGGATTTTTAGTACTTTGATAAATACAAGAGTTACATAATAATTTTTAAAAGATAAATGCATTATCCACATTATAAACGAAGCAAGGCAAGCACCCATTAGAAACAAAAATGGACCATGTTATGTTAAAATCTCTGTAGAGAAAGTGATGGACATATTCAATCATTCACCTTGTCAAGGGAGAATATAAAACATATCCATATCACCAAGATAAGTGATGAGTCTATCATGCTATTTCTCTAACAGTACTGTATATAAATATATCATGTATAAATTTGGGAAAGTCAGACAGTCACAACTTGTTCAACTGGTATCCATGTTATTATTTCTTTTTTATTTGATTTTTATGTACAGTTACGGGTAATTAATTACAGGTGCAAGTTCTGGCATTGGAGCTGCCACAGCTGAGTTGTTTGCTAAATTAGGTGCTACCCTAGTCCTGACAGGACGTAAACTGGACAATCTCCAAGCAGTAGGGGAAAAGTGTAACAGTTGCAGTGGGAACAAGGTAAATTTAAAATCATCCATATTGATGATTATATTATATTTAATTCTCTTGTAATTCTGAATCTGTTCTTATTTGTAATCACTAATCAAGATGTCTACCACATGTGTAATAAGAACAAGTTGCATTCACCTCTGGAAATTATGCCTCCCCCTTTCTGGGGGAGACATGTTGTTTTTGTCCTGTCCATCTGCCTGTCACAAAAGTTTGTATGCTGCAACTCCTCAGGTGCATTTAAAAATGGAATTCCTTCAAACATTGCATGCTTGTTTATTAGCATATTGTTGCACCATTTTGATCTGATCATTTTAGAAGTTATTGCCATATTTGTCTTTGAGTATTTCGTCAACATGAGAAAAAGGGAGAGACATATTTTTCTGTCAAAAACAACCTGTAATTTGTTTTTGGAATTTAAATCTGGTCATTTATTACTTGTACTATTGTATATAAATGTTGATTATGTCAAACTTGCCTTTTATAGGAACATCCAAGGAATCAGTCAAAATAGGTCACATAACATACACATGTGATCACAGATTTTACTGTTATGAAATAAACCTGTACATTAAGGTGACATGAATAATATTGGTTTGACATGCATCTGATCCCTGCAGGTTCAAAGTTTGAAGATAGGCTACAAGAAGGAAAGAATTAAAAGTCATTCTCTGATGTGGTTGGAATGAGAATTATATTTTGAATTATGCATCTGGTGTAATGGTTAGCATTCTTGGATTAAATGTGTTGGAATGTGTGATCAAGGCCTTGTCAAACCAAATACTATGAAAGTTCTATTTGTTGCTTCTCCACTAAGCACACAGCATTATTAAGGAGTAAAGACTGGCTTGCTTATAATCAGGATAATGTGTCAGATTGGAGAGCATGTCTAGCCTTGAAACTGTTATTTCAATGAGCTAGCACTGTAAAAATCCAACTAAGCATGTTGTTCTAGTACAAAGCAGACATTATCATCATCTCATCATCATGGAATGTAATTTGTAGCTTAATAGTTACTCACTTGGCATTGAACAACAATCATTAACTAACTGTATCTGAGCAGTTTCTTTGACCTTTCATTGCATCATTATTTTTATTTCAGCCTTTGATAATACAAGGTGATTTGAGTAAAGAGGATGATACTAAACAGCTGATGGAGAAGACAATAGAACACTATAAAAGACTGAATGTTTTGGTTTGTATTATCAGAGATAATCAGTTTTATATTATCATCTGTAACCCACGCTGATTACACTCTGACACTCTCCACTCATCACGGTTCACCTGTGTGTCAACTGACAGAGAAATTCTTGTAGTCATGAATTATTCATCTTGAAAGTGATTGGCTCCACTGTGGTTTGGAGGATGAGTATTATTTGCACTTATATAGCATTCTGCAGGACTAGAAAGTTATTTTACCTTACTTTGATACTTAATTTGGATAGTAAATGAAAAAAAACAATTGTTTAATATTAACATTTTTATTCTTATGACCTACTGACCAATCCTAAAATTTAAGTAATGTTATATATCTATAGTAACTTCTAAATGCCAGATCAGTAAGTTGACAACTCTGAAGCAAATTTAATTGTTCCAGCTGACCCATGGGTGATGAGTGGAGACTATTAGAGTGTGATCGACGATGGGTTATAGACAAAGGTTTTATACTTTATAGAGTATTCAGGGCTCACGTTGGAGGGCGATTCGGGCGAAGAAGTTGCCTTGTGGCTGCTCACTTCGCTTTGTACTAGTGCCAAAAGAGAAGTGGAAGTCGCCCTGTAATTTTACCAAGTCGCTTTGCTAATTTTAACTGTTTTAACAGTAAAACATCGGTAACCTAGATACTGGTATATATAGTATCTAGGTATATTTTTTTACCAGAAACAACGATTTATATAACACAAAGATGAGTTATTACAATTTGTGTGGTATTGGATCACAACACAGTAATATTTCAAAAGGAAAAGGGAGGGGGGGGTACATATACAAATCACTGGTATGCAAGACTCCAATAGTCATCAAGGTAGACAGAAATAAAAATGTGACATTGAATATATGTCCTTAAGGTAGATATGAATAAAAAAAAACCCAGAACAAATCAGTTCAGGCAGCTTTAACTATTTACTAAATTTGGGCAGGGTAATGTCAGAGGGGTCGCGAAACAATGTTTCGATTAATCGCAATTGACTTCTCCCAGAAGTCTCCCCACTTCTCTGTTGTATCCCACTTCTCCCTGTGAACTCTCTGAAAGAGAAGTCACTTCTCCCTCTAATTTGAAAGTAGTGGGAGTCCTGGTATTCATTAAGAAATGATGTAGTTATATATATTTGTATATTTATTCTATTTAGGAAAATAAATTACGTAGTTCTCAGGCCTGCATGCATGTTCATTTTCGGAACTGCATTTCCGTTTTTTTTTGGCAATTGTCAGTGTTGGGAACTTATTTCATTATATGTTTAGTACAAAATAAAGTCTGTGATTTTACTGTTCAATAAAAACAAATTTTCAAAAGGTTTCAGTGATCAAGTAACTTTCCTCAGTGAAAATTGATTACAGAATACATGTTGGCCGTCATCCAACCTTCTTCAGTGGAAATTTCTATAATAATTTCAACCGAGGGAGGTAGTTTGACGGCCGAAGCATTTTGGAGATATGATTTAAATTTAATTTTTTTATTATATATATGCTGCTATATAGATAATATACAGGTTTAAACAATAGTAAGTCATCTTTTTATAGGTTCTTTGACTAAATAACTGATAATATGTATTTATATATACATTGTATATATTTTAGAGAAAAAAAAACAACTATACAACATGTGTATACTAGTTTGATTACTGAAATAATGAATAATCCAATTAACTTACTGAAATAATGAATAATCCAATTAACTCTTTGCCATAAAGTAAATATTGCTCTTTTTAAATTTAAATTTATTAGATAGACAAAAATTTATGAAGTTTGATTTCATTTTAAAATTAATATTTCTATTTATCATTAAAATCCATTTAAAAAAAAATCACATTCAATCCAATATTAGGATTTTTTAAATTCATTCACAGAAATATTGAATAGATATAATTTTTTGTTTTAAGGTCAATTGTGCTGGGATATTAGAACTAGGAAGCATAGAAAACACAACTTTAGATCAGTTTGATAGAATGTTCAATATTAATGTCAGGTAAATATGACTGGTGGTTATCTGCCCCTTAGCCCTTATTCCTTCCACCAAGGTTGTTATATGGCCCTTAGCCCTTATTCCTCCCACCAATCAATTTGAAGTCTGTGTCATGATTGGAGCATCCTGTAGAACTGCTAATTACATTGAGGTTGGACACCAATCTAAGAAATGTATTAAATCTTTCTCCTCTAGCAAAAATACTATATAAGAAATGTTTTTGGACAAAAAATTAAATAAGTCTTACAATGAGACACTAATTATCTCCCCTCACATGTTTATCAATTACAGTATGAGAACATGTATTCCTATGATTTAAAGATTTGACTTGCAAGCTACTTATTATCACAATATTCTCAACAGTGATTGTTACGTGCTAAATTTTTGTATTATTAAAGTCTATATAACAAGGAAATGTGACTTACAAATTATGAATTAAAAAAATTCGGTACAAACATTGAAAGAATCACAATCACATAGAGTACAACAAATGAACCGCAAATAAAATTTAGAACATGATATTTAAAAGGGGATGGTTGAAGGAGAAAAGGTTATATAATAATATGTTACAAATAAAAATCTCCAATAAATAAATTGGCTATTGGTTATGGTGTTTAACGCCACTTTCAACAATATTACAGTTATATAGAGGCTGTCAGTTTTATTGGTGGAGGAAACTAAAGTTTCAGGAGAAAACCACCGGAATGGCCCAAATCACTGACAAGCTTTATCCCATCATGTTGTATCGAGTACACCTCACCATGAGTGGGATTCGAACTCACAACTTTAGTGGTGATAGGCACTGATTCCAATAAATAAAAAGTATATATTTTTATAACATGGAAATCACATAATACCATCAGTTTATTTATCCCAATCAAGTATAACATGATTCTGCTTCCCAATGCACCTACTATTGACTACTTACTAAAGATATAACTAATTTATATTGTAGATCAATTTATCACTTAACAATGTTGGCAGTTCCACACTTAATAGCCACCAAAGGAAGTATAGTCAATGTCTCTAGTGTAAACGGTATGAGATCAGTAAGTGTTGTTGTTATTTCTGATGTAAACAGTATGAGATCAGTAAGTGTTGTTGTTATTTCTGGTGTAAGCAGTATGAGATCAGTAAGTGTTGTTGTTATTTCTTATGTAAGCAGTATGAGATCAGTAAGTGTTGTTGTTATTTCTGGTGTAAGCAGTTTGAGATCAGTAGGTGTTGTTGTTATTTCTGATGTAAACAGTATGAGATCAGTAAGTGTTGTTGTTATTTCTGGTGTAAGCAGTATGAGATCAGTAAGTGTTGTTGTTATTTCTGGTGTAAACGGTATGAGATCAATAAGTGTTGTTGTTATTTCTGATGTAAACAGTATGAGATCAGTAAGTGTTGTTGTTATTTCTGGTGTAAGCAGTATGAGATCAGTAAGTGTTGTTGTTATTTCTGGTGTAAGCAGTATGAGATCAGTAAGTGTTGTTATTTCTGGTGTAAACAGTATGAGATCAGTAAGTGTTGTTGTTATTTCTGGTGTAAATGGTATGAGATCAGTAAGTGTTGTTATTTCTGGTGTAAGCAGTATGAGATCAGTAAGTGTTGTTGTTATTTCTGGTGTAAACGGTATGAGATCAGTAAGTGTTGTTGTTTTTTCTGGTGTAAACAGTATGAGATCAGTGCGTGTGACTGTTATTTCTGGTGTAAACAGTATGAGATCAGTAAGTGTTATTGTTATTTCTAGTGTATACAGTATGAGATCAGTAAGTGCTGTTATTTCTAGTGTAAACAGTATGAGATCAGTGGCATGTGACTGTTATTTCTGGTGTAAACAGTATGAGATCAGTAAGTGTTATTGTTATTTCCGGTGTAAACAGTATGAGATCAGTAAGTGTTGTTGTTATTTCTGGTGTAAGCAGTATGAGATCAGTAAGTGTTGTTATTTCTAGTGTAAACAGTATGAGATCAGTAAGTGTTGTTGTTATTTCTGGTGTACATAGTATGAGATCAGTAAGTGTTGTTGTTATTTCTGGTGTAAACAGTATGAGATCAGTACGTGTGACTGTTATTTCTGGTGTAAACAGTATGAGATCAGTGGTGTGTGACTGTTATTTCTGGTGTAAACAGTATGAGATCAGTAAGTGTTATTGTTATTTCTGGTGTAAACAGTATGAGATCAGTAAGTGTTGTTGTTATTTCTGGTGTAAACAGTATGAGATCAGTAAGTGTTGTTGTTATTTCTGGTGTAAACAGTATGAGATCAGTACGTGTGACTGTTATTTCTGGTGTAAACAGTATGAGATCAGTAAGTGTTATTGTTATTTCTAGTGTATACAGTATGAGATCAGTATGTGTGACTGTTATTTCTGGTGTACACAGTATGAAATCAGTAAGTGTTGTTGTTATTTCTAGTGTAAACAGTAAGATCAGTAATTCTAATGCAATTATAATGTAACGCATATTTTCATTGGCTATCGATAGCCTTCAAATCTGCAGTTCACATGGCTGAAGGAATGCTATATTCCTATGCTGAATGCACTTGTTTGTAAACAATATGGCTGACCCAGATATTTCCGACTATGAATTAAGGAATAACAGTACTGTATTTGAAGAGTTGGAGGTGTCAATTGTGGATTTTCTCTCAATTTCAGTTTGGAAAATATAAAAATTCTCTCAATATTTGGATACAATAAGTCCTACAAATTAAGATAAAACATCAAATGGTCATGATCAATGCTGAGATAAATGAATTGAAAAAAAAAACCCAGTCTGTTTCTATTTTCTTTTTACAGAAAAATTGAACTGCAGTGCATAAAAACCACTTCATAAACAACAAACAAACACCTGAATTTCAGGAAAATATTGTATCATTTTTTTCTGTACAATGTTCGTCATGGCCATTTAACAGCCAGTTTAGATGCTTTTTTGTTGTTGCAATGTTGGTGTGAACACATATTCTACGATGCATTACAGAAAAGTAATGACTAAATTAAACGAAAATAATGTTACCTATGTTATACAAACTATGACTTCCATGAATTTTTTTGATTCTAGTAGGAAAAATCTAACATATATTTTGAATGGAAGTCAGTAATAATGGAAATGCATGTAATATCAACAAAATCCACTAACCTTCATGTTTACAGTAGTTTTCCTACATTGATAACTAGACGGTGATGTAATTAAGTTACCGATATTTTCCAATTTGACTGCATTTTGCATTTATCTACTTAAGCAAGTAAAATGCTCACAAAATCATAAAATAAATCAGTAACCAGCTTGTATCAATGTCACCAGCAATGCACATTCCTTGTAAACTACGTCACAGGATGACGATAAATTACAAAAGTCAAAGTCGATAGATTGTTGTCTTTAAGTATTTTTTTCGGAATTTTTTTTATGTCAACAACAATTGTAGAATTTTTATGTTTGCATGTCCTACTGAGTTAGATGATACATTGAGAGCATTTGAAGAGTTGTCGGTGTCAATTGTGGATTTGACAGACTATTTTTTTAGCAGAAGGAATTTGAAGTGCATATATTTCGTCATTTATTTGTATGTTTTCAAACTAGTGTGTACACGTTGGGAGAATTTCATAAGAATAGGAATAACAGTACTGTATTTGAAGAGTTGGAGGTGTCAATTGTGGAAATGACGGTCGCAAATGCCGTTTTACTGGCGACGCGAAGTACTGTTATTCCTTAAATGTTGTTGTTATTTATGGTGTAAATGGTATCCGATCAGTAAGTGTTGTTGTTATTTCTGATGTAAGCAGTATGAGATCAGTAAATGTTGTTGTTATTTCTAGTGTAAACAGTATGAGATCAGTAAATGTTGTTGTTATTTCTGATGTAAACAGTATGAGATCAGTAAGTGTTGTTGTTATTTCTGATGTAAACAGTATGAGATCAGTAAGTGTTGTTGTTATTTCTGGTGTAAACAGTATGAGATCAGTAAGTGTTGTTGTTATTTCTAGTGTAAACAGTATGAAATCAGTAAGTGTTGTTGTTATTTCTAGTGTAAACAGTATGAGATCAGTAAGTGTTGTTGTTATTTCTGATGTAAACAGTATGAGATCAGTAAATGTTGTTGTTATTTCTGGTGTAAACAGTATGAGATCAGTAAGTGTTGTTGTTATTTCTAGTGTAAACAGTATGAGATCAGTAAGTGTTGTTGTTATTTCTGATGTAAACAGTATGAGATCAGTAAGTGTTGTTGTTATTTCTGGTGTAAACAGTATGAGATCAGTAAGTGTTGTTGTTATTTCTAGTGTAAACAGTATGAGATCAGTAAGTGTTGTTGTTATTTCTGATGTAAACAGTATGAGATCAGTAAGTGTTGTTGTTATTTCTGATGTAAACAGTATGAGATCAGTAAGTGTTGTTGTTATTTCTGGTGTAAACAGTATGAGATCAGTAAGTGTTGTTGTTATTTCTGATGTAAACAGTATGAGATCAGTAAGTGTTGTTGTTATTTCTGGTGTAAACAGTATGAGATCAGTAAGTGTTGTTGTTATTTCTAGTGTAAACAGTATGAGATCAGTAAGTGTTGTTGTTATTTCTGATGTAAACAGTATGAGATCAGTAAGTGTTGTTGTTATTTCTAGTGTAATCAGTATGAGATCAGTAAGTGTTGTTGTTATTTCTAGTGTAAACAGTATGAGATTGGGGCCGTTATGGTTTTATATGTTAGTTAGATCTAGAACTACCTATGCAATCAGTGCCTATCACCACTAATGTTGTGAGTTCGAATCCTGCTCAGGCGAGGTGTTCTCGATACAACATTATGTGATAAAGTTTGTCAGTGACTTGTGACAGGTCAGTGGTTTTCTCCGGTTTCCTCCACCAATAAAACTGACCGCCATGATATAACTGAAATATTGTTGAAAGTGGCATTAAACACCATAAACCTAAACCAATATGAGATCAGTAAGCATTATTACCCCCTACAATTAGAGTTAGAGTATATGACCTGTCTGTCTGTCAGATTTATGTGACCACAGTGGTTTGAGATCAAGAGATTATATATTGTAGTGAAATAGTGCATAATAAAGGACCGAATGTTAGTAGTGACTTTTATCTTGCCATGACTGATCATCTGGTCATCAATTTGCACTGTAGGAGGTGCCTTTTTTTTCTTCCAACTGGCTTGAACCATTGATCATTGACACTGATGAACAATTTACAAGCATGTGCTGATGATGTGGTACATGATATGCCTGAACATTCATCACATATAGCATTAAAAGTAGTTTCTGATTTCCAAAGATGAATACCATGACCTATTTCTATAATACTTTCTTCTATTTATAGCTTGTTTAAGCAGTTGGCTTATTTTTAATGGTGTAATATTTGTTATCACAACAGTACTTGGGTAGTTAAATTCCTGTATGAGAATTCCCGCCAATGTCCTTTTAACATGATTAACAGTGGAAATTAACAACTTAAAATTATTTTTGTCATCAGAGATTCTCCTTCTGTTGTTACCAGTGGGTTACGTTATTTCTCCACTCTCAATGGTTAAATTTTGAAATATGAAAATATGGAAAATCTTGAGTAGAGAAATATTGTAATCCACTGATAGGAGAAAAGAATCTATATATTACCCATTTCTACTGATATAGATGTAGTTATACCATGACCCATTTCTATATATGATAAAAACATTCTGATTGAAATAGACCTTAAAGAGCCTCAGGATTTCAGGAATAACAACAAGATAAAAGATTTTTTTTTAAATAATTCATTGAATTGAATTGTACAAATGACTTATATTAGATAAAAAGTAAAGTATTTTGTTACATGATCATAATAGATTGTATTTAAAATTTAATTTTCAGTTTCCAAATGTCTTGTCATACTGTATGTCAAAGAGTGCACTAGACCAGTTCACCAGATGTACAGCCTTAGGTTTGTACTTGTTGCATGTATATACAGTTTTATTTGTTTATATTGTCGGAGATCATGGATATTAGAATCACTGAATTTAAACTATGTCTTTGACTGACTTGATGGATTATTGGTGTTTAATACCATTTAAAACAATATTACAGTTCAATCATAGCAGTCAGTTTTATTTATAGAGTAAACTGGAGTGTTCAAAGAAAACTACTAACATTCTGTAAGTCACTGACAAACCATGGCAGTGGGCTGATTGGATAGCAACAATTTTGTAGATGAAAATCCAACTATCATGTGATGTTGCTCAGAGATCTCCTCGACGTTGTCTAGATTCGCAAAAAAAAGGTTTGAACCATTTTTTTTAAAAGACTTTCAAATGCAACTTTTATGTAATGCATGTTTTCATTGGCTATTTTTTACGTGTTGATGTGGCATCATTTTTTGCTTTAATGTTGATATGCAAAATTCTTCAAAAATATTTTGCAACATTTTATTCTGTTTTTATAATCTTTTCACAGAACATGCTAAACAACTAGCAGACGACCCTTCTAGGTACTATTTCTATAACATTGGCTCCCTTTATGAATTATGTGATTTTGGTGGTGATCAGAAATGTCACAGTAAGACAGTAAGACAGAAGTCTAACATTTGACCCTAAGAAAACCTGGCTGGAATGTTCTTTATATAATATTCTAATAGATTTGAGTTTTTGAAGCCATTATGAATCCCTGAGAGCCAGCTCAGCAAGATATGATTTAAAATGAATTAAATAGCTTCTCTCTGAAAATTTAATCTTGAATGCAAACTGTATATGAATGATTGTTGCAAAGTTACATGGATTTGAAATCCAAGATGGCCACCACCGAAAAAAAAAAGCTTATCATAGGACCCTATGGAAATAAATTTGTAAAAATCTTCTTTTCTGAAACCAATTTAATAGCAATTCAAGGAAACTTGGCTGGAATGTCCCCCTAGACATATTAGATGGTCCTCTAGAAAAAGTACTATTTTCAGTCTTTTAGGAATACAAGATTGCCACCCCTTAGGACACAGGTTAAAAATAAAACAGTATGGGAAAATGATTTATACAGATATTATCTCTTGATTGAAGCACACAATTTGTACTACTTCTGATCTACATTAATCCTGTTTTAATTTGTTTCTACTCTCTGACATAACAATTGGCTTTGCTGAAGCAGCACCAATAATTTTCAAATACAAAGAAATGCCTATACCAATAATACTCTATTGTGTCATACTTAATGCTTAATGATAGGACAGATTTTGTTGCTATGAGTACAGTTACAACTGAATTCAAGTAACATTTTTATATATTATACAGTGACCTCCCTTGCTTTTCTTGTTCATTTGTACTTATTTTGTTTTATTTCAGAGCTGGCTCCAAAGCAAGTGAGGGTTAACAGTGTAAAGTAGGTACATTTCCATGAAATGTATTGGCTATTTAATTTGTAATGGATGGGAAATAAATGGCTAAATTTTATTTTCTTACTTTGTGGATGAAAGTTGTATGAAGACGGATTTTACTTTATATATATGGAAATTTTTGCTTAGGAGTAAAAATATATTTACAAATATCAGCTAACATTTCCACCTTGTAGATACATAGTAAATCAAGAGAGATTCCTATAAATTAAACAAAAGATGTTTCAGTATGCAATCACAAAAATTTCCCTTCCTCCAAAATTAACCATGATTATAGTAATAGAATTTGTATATACCATTTATTCTGTATTTTATGTTTAGTTCGTTTTAATGGGAATACATTTCTTCAGCATACAAGCATGTAAAAAAGTCTCTATATATAGTCGAAAAGATGGCTCTAATTCTGCAGCTTAAAAAAGTCTCTTAATGTATAGTCCAAAAAAATGTTTCAAAATTTATATCCTCCAAAAAATTCTCTAAATATATTGTTCAAAAGGAAGAATCTCAATCAATAGTGTAAAAAAAAAATCTAAATCTATAGTGTAAAAATATGTTATTCATTTTATTCAAATTATGATTATTGATGTTTAATACCACTTGAGCTGAAGTTAGAATTTAAACTTGTTTAACATGTTTTTATGTTCTGACTTTTTCTAAGACATTTAGAAGTCAAATTAATAACCATGTGATCGGTTACAGGCTCCTTATAGTGTGGTTAAATAAAAATAAATGCAATATTTTTTATCAAGAAGAAACTAGAATAAATACACTGTAATACATTATAAATGTTTTTTCTAGTCCTGGTGTTACAGTAACAGAATTACAGAAGAGAGGAGGGCTGGATGAAGAGGCATATGCCAAGGTTTGTTGTCTTTATGCAGTGCCAGATTTAGCTAAAGAGAGGCCCTTGGCTTCTCCACTTGTGAGGCCCCCTCCCAATCCCCCACTGTCATGACTTCAAGAAAATTTACTGAAGGGTTGTTTAGAGACAACAGTGTGTTATTTCATTGTATGTAAGAAAGGCCTATGACAGTATCACAACTATTATACACCATTACTAGAGGCCCCATAGATTTTGAGGCCCTATACCTCAGTCTGCCAGGCCTATAGGTAAACCCGACAATGTCTTCAGGTTAAGATAAACTGAGAGTAATTATCATCAGTATTTTGGACATTATTCCTTTGATCTCATTGAGTGATGACATTATTCCTTTGATCTCATTGAGTGATGACATTATTCCTTTGATCTCATTGAGTGATGACATTATTCCTTTGATCTCATTGAGTGATGACATTATTCCTTTGATCTCGTTGAGTGATGACATTATTCCTTTGATCTCATTGAGTGATGACATTATTCCTTTGATCTCATTGAGTGATGACATTATTCCTTTGATCTCATTGAGTGATGACATTATTCCTTTGATCTCATTGAGTGATGACATTATTCCTTTGATCTCATTGAGTGATGACATTATTCCTTTGATCTCATTGAGTGATGTTGTCAGTATCAACAAACTGATTCTGATACTGAAAATTATCAGTTAGTGTGACATCAACCACATGACGTTACAGATAAAATCAAAAATATTAGTTTTGAAGGGTTAGGCATACATTATCAATAGTATCACAACTCTTCCTTATCTTAAGCTTCTGATATCTGATTTGGTTAAATTTGAAATTATGTTTAGAGTGATAAAATACTGGTACACTTCGATTATTATATATCTGACTAATATTGTTCCAGAGTTATACCTCTTTAATCATGAATAAAATGATGGCCACTACATAGTAATACTGTCAAACAAATGATGTGTTAGCATCTCTTGTGTTCCACTACAGGTTCTCATGAGCCTATTTTGTTATGGAAAGGGAGTTAAAAGGGGTGTAAAATTCAAAAATTTACATATTTAGAAAATCACAATTTGTTTCTTTGAAGTTATTGTAGAAAGTGCCCCAGGTAGTATTCCAATAGATTTCATTTATAATTTTTGAGTTAAACCTGATTACAATAAAACTGGTGAAGGAGGAAGCCATTTCAACTTCCTACATTTGTATCATGCTACATTAATTGTAGCCCATTACTGCCATATTGAAACATGTTTTTGTCACAACACACAATTTTTCTGAAGTTACTTATATTACCTTATTGAAAAAAACCATATTATTTATTGTTTTCATAATGTACATTTAATAAAAGATAATTAGGCTTATGCATCTACATTTTTTTCAAAGTAACAGCATTGGTCCCTGTGACTTCAACACAACTGTAGTAAAATTCTAATTTTTATTCCTTTCAGTTTTTAGAAAGATCTAAAGAAACCCATGCATTAGGACGCCCTGGGCAACCATGTGAAGTTGCTAAAGCCATAGCTTTTCTAGCATCAGATGATTCTTCATTTATAACGGGTGCATGTGTACCTGTGGATGGTGGAAGACATGCTATGTGTCCCAGATAAACTAACAATTTGACCCCCCCAAAAAATGTTACTATTCTAAGACATTCTAATAATAATAATTTTAATTCCTTTAATGTTTAATATTGACAAATTAATTTTAAAATGGACAAGTTGCACATGACCCTAATTAATCATCATAAACATCTCTGTCTAAGAAGATTGATATATTTCTGGTCTGTTTATTACTCTGATACAGTTAGACATGCTGAACATTAAACAGTTTACAAAAAAAACATATATTAAACAAAGTTAAAAGAATTGTTACAGTGAAAATATAAAATATACACAGATTTTTATTATTTCATAATAAATTATGTTTAAATAAAATTTGTTTAACTTGATTATATAATAGATACAGTACTTTGATTAAAAAAAAAAGTAGCCTGTAATGAAAATTAGAGGCTTGTTTTACGTGATGAGTACCCAAGCGAAAGAGGACTCTATCGCTTTGGTGGGAATCCAGAAAACAAGTATCTGATATTTAATTGATTTTATACACTCATAAATATCAATTTGTCTTACCATATAAAAGTCAAAAGATGGAAAGTCCTATCAATATAGGTTTTAGTTTATGGTGTTTAGTGCCACTTTCAATCAGTTTTATTGGTGGAGGAAATTGGAGTACATGGAGAAAACCACCGACCTGGTGCAAGTCACTGACAAACTTTATCACATAATGTTGTATCGAGTACATGTCACCTGCGCAAGGTTTGAACTCACAACATTAGTCCTATCAATATAAATGTCATAAAACTAGTAGATATTATTATATGGGGGATTTATATATTGATATGATATGGTAGTTGTTTATATTTATTTTCACTGACAAAAGAGAGAGGGCCCGGGTGACTCAATGGGTTAGGTAGTTGGATTACCTAACAACTCATACAAGCCTATCACCAATACGGCATGGGTTCGCGCCCGGCTTTGTAAATTACAAAAAAGGGTGCACTCGACTAGCAGCCGCAAGTGATAAAGTTTACCAGTTGGTTGCCCATGGTCGGTGGTTCTCTCCGCACACTCCGGCTTCTTCCACCACTAAAACTGGTCGCCATGATATAACTGAAGTATTGTTAAAACACCAAAAATCAAAAATCAAATCAACAAAAGAGAGTTATTTTGATTATTATCATAGTTAAGGTGTATTCAGAACTATGACAAAAAAGTCATTTAATGTTTACAGATCTATTTATAATGATTACTTAATAAAATTATGATAATATTTTTAATAAATAAAATAATGAATAAATAACTGAGTTATTAGCCTTTTATTTCACTACACAAATATTGGTTGATTGATTGATTGATTGATGTTTAACATCAAGTGAGCAGTATTTCTGCTATATTCATGTCAAGAACAAGTTTTAAAAACAATAAATTAAATCTTGTAAAGTTAAAAAGTTATCACTAGGATGGGCCAATTTGTGGAAGTTTAGATCGAATCTTTCAAAATATCAAAGAATGGATAATCTAATATGAAAATACATGTAGGAAGTATTTCATGCTTGTATTCTAACATGGTTTCATGTATAATGGTTAGAAAACTCATCATGGGTGTTGAAGATCTTAGGATTTATTGCTTGTTAGGTCATTTCAAACTCTATAAAATTTCTTGTTGCTTCTCTCCTAAACATTCAACATTAAGAAGAAGAAGTCTAGATAATGTGTTTAAGTTGAGTGATATGTCTACATAGAGACTGTTTTTGTCAATGAACTAGCTCTATAAAAATACAGCTCTACTACAACAGAGCATCATCTTCATCTCAGCAAAAAGTATGTTGTTCTCACGTGTAGTTGATAAATTGCTCACTTGAGATAAAACAGCATTCACTTAATGAATTTAATGTAAGAAATTGAAGTTCCTGCATAATTAATTTGAAGAAATCTTGGAAAGTATTATAGATATAATCATCATTAGATAAAAAGGTGTCAATGAAATTGTCTTGTGGGCTGACTCTTTTTTTGACCCAACATGGAACACTATGCATTGCATCAGGTAATGAGTAACTTGTTGCTTATATGATTTGGCAAACCTGCTAATGTACAAGGGTTATGCCATGCTAAGGAAAGCTTGAATATACTATATGATACAGATTCCATAAATCGAAGAAAGACAGACAATGCAATTGCCAAAAGAAAAGGAACAACAATACATGTGAAACTAAAGATTGGGCAACATGAACCCCTCTAAAAAAAGATCTGATAAATCATGCCCAACTCCACTACCAAATATGTATTCTGTGTTTGCATGATTGATTTGATGTACTTGGAGAGTCTCTTTACCTGATCGATCAGCTCTTTACCTGATCGATCAGCTCTTCAGACTTGGGCACTGTTTGTACTGTTGTTGTGTACCTGGAGTGTACCATTTACTATTGATTTTATAGAGTCCCTTTAATTACCTGAACTGCTCTTCAGACTTGGGCACTGTTTGTACTGTTGTTGTGTACCTGGAGTGTACCATTTACTATTGATTTTATAGAGTCCCTTTAATTACCTGAACTGCTCTTCAGACTTGGGCACTGTTTGTACTGTTGTTGTGTACCTGGAGTGTACCATTTACTATTGATTTTATAGAGTCCCTTTAATTACCTGAACTGCTCTTCAGACTTGGGCACCGTTTGTACTGTTGTTGTGTACCTGGAGTGTACCATTTACTATTGATTTTATAGAGTCCCTTTAATTACCTGAACTGCTCTTCAGACTTGGGCACTGTTTGTACTGTTGTTGTGTACCTGGAGTGTACCATTTACTATTGATTTTATAGAGTCCCTTTAATTACCTGAACTGCTCTTCAGACTTGGGCACTGTTTGTACTGTTGTTGTGTACCTGGAGTGTACCATTTACTATTGATTTTATAGAGTCCCTTTAATTACCTGAACTGCTCTTCAGACTTGGGCACTGTTTGTACTGTTGTTGTGTACCTGGAGTGTACCATTTACTATTGATTTTATAGAGTCCCTTTAATTACCTGAACTGCTCTTCAGACTTGGGCACTGTTTGTACTGTTGTTGTGTACCTGGAGTGTACCATTTACTATTGATTTTATAGAGTCCCTTTAATTACCTGAACTGCTCTTCAGACTTGGGCACTGTTTGTACTGTTGTTGTGTACCTGGAGTGTACCATTTACTATTGATTTTATAGAGTCCCTTTAATTACCTGAACTGCTCTTCAGACTTGGGCACTGTTTGTACTGTTGTTGTGTACCTGGAGTGTACCATTTACTATTGATTTTATAGAGTCCCTTTAATTACCTGAACTGCTCTTCAGACTTGGGCACTGTTTGTACTGTTGTTGTGTACCTGGAGTGTACCATTTACTATTGATTTTATAGAGTCCCTTTAATTACCTGAACTGCTCTTCAGACTTGGGCACTGTTTGTACTGTTGTTGTGTACCTGGAGTGTACCATTTACTATTGATTTTATAGAGTCCCTTTAATTACCTGAACTGCTCTTCAGACTTGGGCACTGTTTGTACTGTTGTTGTGTACCTGGAGTGTACCATTTACTATTGATTTTATAGAGTCCCTTTAATTACCTGAACTGCTCTTCAGACTTGGGCACTGTTTGTACTGTTGTTGTGTACCTGGAGTGTACCATGTACTATTGATTTTATAGAGTCCCTTTAATTACCTGAACTGCTCTTCAGACTTGGGCACTGTTTGTACTGTTGTTGTGTACCTGGAGTGTACCATTTACTATTGATTTTATAGAGTCCCTTTAATTACCTGAACTGCTCTTCAGACTTGTGTACTGTTGTTGTGTACCTGGAGTGTCCCCTTTACTGCTTATTTTATAGAGTCCCTTTAATTACCTGAACTGCTCTTCAGACTTGTGTACTGTTGTTGTGTACCTGGAGTGTCCCATTTACTGCTTATTTAATAGAGTCCCTTTAATTACCTGAACTGCTCTTCAGACTTGTGTACTGTTGTTGTGTACCTGGAGTGTCCCATTTACTGCTTATTTTATAGAGTCCCTTTAATTACCTGAACTGCTCTTCAGACTTGTGTACTGTTGTTGTGTACCTGGAGTGTCCCCTTTACTGCTTATTTTATAGAGTCCCTTTATTTACCTGAACTGCTATTCAGACTTTCGTACTGTTGTTGTGTACCTGGAGTGTCCCCTTTACTGCTTATTTTATAGAGTCCCTTTAATTACCTGAACTGCTCTTCAGACTTGTGTACTGTTGTTGTGTACCTGGAGTGTCCCATTTACTGCTTATTTTATAGAGTCCCTTTAATTACCTGAACTGCTCTTCAGACTTGTGTACTGTTGTTGTGTACCTGGAGTGTCCCCTTTACTGCTTATTTTATAGAGTCCCTTTATTTACCTGAACTGCTCTTCAGACTTTCGTACTGTTGTTGTGTACCTGGAGTGTCCCCTTTACTGCTTATTTTATAGAGTCCCTTTAATTACTTGAACTGCTCTTCAGACTTTTGTACTGTTGTTGTGTACCTGGAGTGTCCCCTTTACTGCTTATAGAGTCCCTTTAATTACCTGAACTGCTCTTCAGACTTGTGTACTGTTGTTGTGTACCTGGAGTGTCCCATTTACTGCTTATTTTATAGAGTCCCTTTAATTACCTGAACTGCTCTTCAGACTTGTGTACTGTTGTTGTGTACCTGGAGTGTCCCATTTACTGCTTATTTTATAGAGTCCCTTTAATTACCTGAACTGCTCTTCAGACTTGTGTACTGTTGTTGTGTACCTGGAGTGTCCCCTTTACTGCTTATTTTATAGAGTCCCTTTATTTACCTGAACTGCTCTTCAGACTTTCGTACTGTTGTTGTGTACCTGGAGTGTCCCCTTTACTGCTTATTTTATAGAGTCCCTTTAATTACTTGAACTGCTCTTCAGACTTTTGTACTGTTGTTGTGTACCTGGAGTGTCCCCTTTACTGCTTATTTTATAGAGTCCCTTTAATTACCTGAACTGCTCTTCAGACTTGGGCACTGTTTGTACTGTTGTGTACCTGGAGTGTCCCATTTACTGCTTATTTTATAGAGTCCCTTTAATTACCTGAACTGCTCTTCAGACTTGTGTACTGTTGTTGTGTACCTGGAGTGTCCCCTTTACTGCTTATTTTATAGAGTCCCTTTATTTACCTGAACTGCTCTTCAGACTTTCGTACTGTTGTTGTGTACCTGGAGTGTCCCCTTTACTGCTTATTTTATAGAGTCCCTTTAATTACCTGAACTGCTCTTCAGACTTGTGTACTGTTGTTGTGTACCTGGAGTGTCCCATTTACTGCTTATTTTATAGAGTCCCTTTAATTACCTGAACTGCTCTTCAGACTTGTGTACTGTTGTTGTGTACCTGGAGTGTCCCCTTTACTGCTTATTTTATAGAGTCCCTTTAATTACCTGAACTGCTCTTCAGACTTGTGTACTGTTGTTGTGTACCTGGAGTGTCCCCTTTACTGCTTATTTTATAGAGTCCCTTTATTTACCTGAACTGCTCTTCAGACTTTCGTACTGTTGTTGTGTACCTGGAGTGTCCCCTTTACTGCTTATTTTATAGAGTCCCTTTAATTACTTGAACTGCTCTTCAGACTTTTGTACTGTTGTTGTGTACCTGGAGTGTCCCCTTTACTGCTTATAGAGTCCCTTTAATTACCTGAACTGCTCTTCAGACTTGTGTACTGTTGTTGTGTACCTGGAGTGTCCCATTTACTGCTTATTTTATAGAGTCCCTTTAATTACCTGAACTGCTCTTCAGACTTGTGTACTGTTGTTGTGTACCTGGAGTGTCCCATTTACTGCTTATTTTATAGAGTCCCTTTAATTACCTGAACTGCTCTTCAGACTTGTGTACTGTTGTTGTGTACCTGGAGTGTCCCCTTTACTGCTTATTTTATAGAGTCCCTTTATTTACCTGAACTGCTCTTCAGACTTTCGTACTGTTGTTGTGTACCTGGAGTGTCCCCTTTACTGCTTATTTTATAGAGTCCCTTTAATTACTTGAACTGCTCTTCAGACTTTTGTACTGTTGTTGTGTACCTGGAGTGTCCCCTTTACTGCTTATTTTATAGAGTCCCTTTAATTACCTGAACTGCTCTTCAGACTTGGGCACTGTTTGTACTGTTGTGTACCTGGAGTGTCCCATTTACTGCTTATTTTATAGAGTCCCTTTAATTACCTGAACTGCTCTTCAGACTTTTGTACTGTTGTTGTGTACCTGGAGTGTCCCCTTTACTGCTTATTTTATAGAGTCCCTTTAATTACCTGAACTGCTCTTCAGACTTGGGCACTGTTTGTACTGTTGTTGTGTACCTGGAGTGTCCCATTTACTGCTTATTTTATAGAGTCCCTTTAATTACCTGAACTGTTCTTCAGACTGGGTAATGATTGTACTGTTGTTGTGTACCCGAAGTGTCCCATTACCAGAACAACCCATGGGACCTGGGTACTACATGTTTATACTGTTGATTTTATAGAGCCCCTTTACCTGATTCGCTCATCAGACTTTGGTGTTGTTTGTATTGTTGTTGTATACCCGCAGTACCTCATTACCAGAACAACCCATGAGACCTGGGTTCTGCATGCTTACACTTGATTTTATAGAGTCCCTTTAACGGAACAGCTCTTCAGACTGGGTACTGTTTGTAATGTTGTGTACCTGGAGTGTCCAATTATCAGAACAACCATGCATGCTTACACTTTATTTTATAGAGCGTCTCTTAACCTGGTCAGCTCTTCAGACGTTGGTGTTATTTGTACTGTTATTGTATACCCGGAGTTCCCCATTACCAGAACAACCCATGGGACCTGGGTACTCCGTGTTATACTGTTGATTTTATAGATATTATCTTTAACTGATCAGCTCTTTAGAATTGGGTGCTGTTTGTACTGTTGTTATGTACCTCGAGTATTCCATTGATGTGATCTGATCAGAACACTCCGTGTTTGTACTATTGATTATTTTGTAGTTAATGTCCCATTTTCCGAACAGCTCTTAAGACTTGGGAATTCTTTATTTTTATGTTGTGTTATGTACCTGTTCTTAAGTCTTGAATGCTGTATATTTGTACTGTTGTTTTCTACCCAGACTCTGAACTATTTGTGCCTTTCTCAAGCCAGGAACTGGATTTCCATGATCAGATGTCCCAGTCCTTATTTTTATTCAATGATCTGAGATGAAAGGTACTGGTAGATGTTCGTTTTGTTGATATTGGTGGATTTGAGAGAAAGTCATAATTATAATTAAGGAATAATTTTATTCGAAAAACACATTACAATAAAAATATCAGACACATATATTGTGTGGGTCTTTGAGAGGTCATACATTGAATATGTGTTGAAACGTTCTTTTCTGACTGCTTAAATATTTCTTGCCAATGACTACCGAGAACACACCACGCATGTCAGTTCCCTATTACTCACATATTCCGAACATTTTATTGACCCACATCTGACCTCTACTGGGTAGATTAAAGCTTCGTTGTTATTAGCTTCTCCACCTGGTACCCCAACAGGGGACCCATCAAAACAAACATATTCTGATCTCCCTCGACCCTGCTGTGAGATCTGAGATACAAGGTATCCATTGTATTCCGTATTCCAACCATATGGACATGACAACAAAGCAGGAATCATGAGAACGGATTTATGGTTTACTGTTTGACAAACAGAACAAGCAGCATCTTGATTATTCAAATACTCTGGATAAGGAGCTGCTTGTGTCTCTAACTCGACACCAGAAATAACCCCTCGTTTTCCCTCAGCATAGTTGGTATAATCGCCCCATTCTGGGGTTTTTGGAAGACATAAATAGTTGGATCCGGATCCCCCAAGGTTGTATCTGGGTCCTGCCATATAACCTGTGAAATATAATTTATATGATTTTTAAACGTAAAAACTGTTAAATAAATCATATACTGAATTGAGCTGTTTCAAATCATGTAATATAACGTTGGTAAAACATTAACTTTATTTGAATAATATTTTACCCTAGCTTATATTTAATTTGGAAGCTTTAGATGTACATATTTGTAGGGTTAGGGTTATGGTGTTTAACGCCACTTTCAACAACATTTCAGTTATATCATGTCGGTCAGTTTTATTGGTGGAGGAAACCAGAGTACCAGGAGAAAACCACCGACCTGCCACAAGTCACTGACAAACTTTACCACATAATGTTGTATCGAGTACACCTCGCCTGAGTGGGGTTCGAACTCACAACGTTAGTGGTGATATGCACTGATTGAATAGATAGTTGTAAATTCATCTACCATACGATCAGTTCATGACCACGACGATCCCTACATACTTTCATATACAGTTGATCTACTTTTACCTGGAATCCGCAAACGTCATAACGTCTAATACCGGTATTTTAATTATACTTAGAGTGTAGAAATATCATATTACAAACGTCATAACGTCTAATACCGGTATTTTAATTATACTTGAGTGTAGAAATATCATATTACAAACGTCATAACGTCTAATAGCGGTATTTTAATTATACTTAGAGTGTAGAAATATCATATTACATGCGGATTACTTCCTTGCTCATACAATGGTCCTCTTTCATGCAAAGCTCAATGAAAATAACATATAGAAAAATATTTTCCACATAATATGTTAAAAACTTTAATGTTGTAACACCTTGTGAATTTTCTCCGCCCTGCTTTGCTGAAAAATAATTCTCTGATTTTTTCAAAGTTCAATTATATCTACAAATTATAAGAAAATTGTGCTCGCTTGCGTTGTCCTTTCCATTGTTCTGGGATAACTCCTATAAAAAAGGTGTAAAAACGAATAATTTTAGAACCAAATCGGGAATATGCAAAGAGGTCTATTCTTATTACCGGGTTTGTAACTAGATTAACACGACGGGTGCCACTAGTGGAGCAGGAACTGCTTACCCTTCCGGAGCACCTGAGTTCACCCCCGGTTTTTAGTGGGGTTCGTGTTACTCGATATTTAGTTTTATATGTATGTTTGGTAGATCGTTGTTTGTCCTTTTGTATTTTTTCTTTTGGCCATTGTGTTGTCTGTTCTTCTTCGATATACGGATTCTGATTACCTCCCTTTGGTATCTTCAAGCTCTTCTTAGTGGACTTAACAAATTTTCATATATTTGACATTCTTTTCTAAATTATTGATAAGTTTTTATTTTATTCGGACTTTATTCTTACAACTATCTTAAGGCTAATTTGTCAATTACTGGTTATGGCACTAAAAACATTATCATGAATTATGTAACATCACGTTTGGAAAGTGTCATCTTTGTTCAGTTAATTAATGTTATGTATTATGTAATTTAAAATCTAAACGTTGTATTCTGCCATATTGTTGACCTTTCTGTACTGTGTAACAGTATGCTCATATTGTAAAATAGAAGGGATTACGATGTATCTTATACCTGGGAGGGGCCCGTGTGGCTCATTGAGTTAGGTAGTCGGATTACCTAACAACTAGTACAAGCCTATCACCAATTCCATGTCTTCACGTGAAAATTTTAGAGAAATAATGTAATAATAATGCTTATCATATTGTATATTGTATGTATATGGAGAAGATAATATTAAGTTGAAAAACTTGTGTCTGATCCTTTTGTCATTATTTAGACAATAAAATATGTTTAAATTTAAATACAACTCTACATGCAGAGATCTGATCAAAACGGGCATTTCCCATCAATGTCTTTATATCAATATAATTAGCAATGCTTCAAAGTTCAAATGTGACATCTAAACTTGTAAATCCTTGAAAAATCTTATACCCAATGGCTACGACTTAGTAATTATAGTTTATTCTTTGAGGCAAGATTGCTTTGTTAAAATATATAGTCAATGTGAGTGTACAACTACAGAAGGACCAACTAACAATTAAATCAGTATATTTATATTTCATTCCATATTATTATACTACTAATTCAGTGTTCAATATTTGATTTTTTTTAAATTTATTCTGGTCCCCGCTAATACCATTAATTTCCTTAGATGTTTATGACTAACTGATATTAAATCTGTCAGAAGTATTAGATATGATTTTTGTTGTCTAAAGAGTAATGGTCTTTAACCAACATATTCTACCTACCTAGCACAACATGTATTGACCCTGCTACTGTGCTGTTCATGTTTATATTGTCATTCTTTTTGTGATAGTATTTGGTCTGTTTGAATGTTTACAAGCGAATCTGTGCGGGGTGTTTTATAGTTTGTTTTTATCTGTATTGCCATTGGACATCCAATTATCAAGAGGTGAAGGGTAGAAAAACCATTAACCAGTTGTAGCCCCGCCATTTTTTGTACCTGTCCCAACCTGGATTTACAACGTCATATGCCGCGGTCTTTTTGGGTGAGGTGCGATTGTTCGTTTTGATGTAGATGTAATTGTTGACCATCATTGTTTTAACTTTCTTTTCAAACTCATCTCTTAAATAAATAATGAACACACTCGGAAAAATCATGGGGAATTTTTTTTACGCTGTTAATGTACATAATGTATTAAGCTAGACATCGTCAGGAATGTTGGGAATCGCTACTGCGCATAAACCCGGCAAATGTCGTAATCAAAGACATACGAAAAAGCTAATTATCTTTACATTTCCGCAATGGAGTACTACTAATCAGTTAACTTTATATCTACTGGCACGAAAATATTAAATGGTTTTATCGTAGCTCTGCGTTCAGCGAAATTGCGCCTACAACTCAAAATCCTAGATCGGGCTGTTCTCATTAAATGTTTAAAAGTCGCATATGTATTGCCGAAAGACTTTTTTCTGTATCCAACAAGTGTGGACACAGAAATGTGCTGTCCAAAAGGCAAGTGTGGATGTCAATATTTCATATTATTAACTTTAAAAAAAAAAAATCCTGGACACAGAGTCCTGGATTTTTTTTAATAAAAAACTAATCCTGGATTATTATTTTTGCTTAAAATCCGGTCCTGTGTTTTTATTTCAAATTTTCATCATAGACCCCCTCCCAAGGGATATACAATTGTATCATTAATAATAAATTAATAAATAATAAATTCAGATTTTCTATTTAAAATAAATTTCATTTACAAAACCACTGATATTTGTTCAATTTTTAACGCTGATTTAAGCTTTATATATATAGTCGCAACAAATTTTTATTTTTCTCTTTAAACTGTCGAAACATAACATTTATTTAAACTGTAAAATTCACAAATAAAATTCACCCCCCCCCCTTTTTCCCTTTTTTCTTGTTTAAATCAATGATCAACAATATTCCAGAATCAAACAAATGAATAAATATAACAGATTTCTTTTACATGCATCATTTTACCATGCAGAGTCAGTGTGTTTTTTAAATCGGTCATCCAATCAGGACGCTGATTATTCTTGTCCAAGATAAAAATACATCGCTAAAGTAAATTTACCTGTGGTTTCAGAGTAGAAGATTTTTAGAAATCTAACATAAAATTTCCCCACTTCAACTCGTAAATTTACATAGAAATCGGAGATATTTCGTCATAAAACTTCACACATGATTTTGTCTATCATATTTCTTGAAGACAAACATAAAATTGTATAGCATTTATCAATATTTTATGAGTATCTGTTTCTCGATATAGCCGCCCGATTACAGTGACCCGTGACCCAGATTAGCAGATCTCAGCAGTTTTTTCCAGATCTCAGCAGTTTTTTCTGAATAAGGTTGTTTAATAATTTGCCTTGTGAAGCCAAAATGGTGTGAAATAATCTATTGAATGTTAAACAAATTTGTGTTGCTAAAATGTAAATAGCGATGTCTATCTAATCAAATTATCAATCTGTTCAAACTAATGTAGTATTATGTCCCCATGTATATCTTACTTTATATCTATATGTCATTCAGCCTAAAGCTATTCGTATTTGTTTATTTGTAAACAGATTTAATATAAATAATAAATAAATATCATTTCAGAAAAAAAAAATTGTTTGTTGCTTAACGCCATTTTGGGGTATGTTGCGTCGTGAAATTTCAATTAAACATAATCAATACATTATTTATTAAAACTCTGGGTAATCCTACAGAATAGCGGCGCAAATTGGATACCTTGTAGATCTACTATAGTATAGCGGCGTAAATTATTAAAACAATTTTAAAGGTTGTATATTGACAAAACACATGAAATAATATTGTTATACAATCAGTAGGACAACATATGATATAATTATATTTAGTTATACAAGACGTAAGTCAGCGATGCAACACATAAGTGCACTGAATTTGTCATCATTCCGGTGGAAGTTCCTCCATCGAAATTCGGAAAGGTATGTCTGAAACAGGGCCCTGGACGTTCCAAATTGTCGACGTAGTTTTCGCTTCACGCGCATCCACGGCATATTCTCTATATTTTGTGCGTGGAGTTGGACATTTTCCCACCTTTTATATGCCTTAATCAATCTGATTAAAATCAGATCTCACATTTGCTCCCCTGAACCGATATGTCGCGGTGTGCGGGATTCGATCCACACCACGAAATATCAGTTCAGGGGAGCAAGTGAGAGATCTGATTTTAATCAGACTGATGCCTTTATCAGCCAATTATTTACAGTTACATGCAAAGCAAAGAAAGGACACGGGAAAATATTCTACCTTAAATGACACTGGTATATGACTTAATAAAATCGACAAATTATTATTTTCCTATTACGCTTCAGTAAGAATTATAATAAAAACAATCATGCGACGTTAATTGACTTTATATCTACGTTTCTGTACTCTAAGTACAAGTAAATACAACACTATCACAGGTAATATACAAGATATACTTACCACTGTAAACCAATTCACTTGTTGGTGAACAATCTGGCCGTCCCCATCTAGTAAATGTTGGTCCATCACCTACAAATATAATATATACAATGTGATATATATATATATATATAGAAAGATCTATTTCTTGTACTGAATACTTATTAAGGTTTAAATTCTGACATAACAGATTAAAAACAAAACGTGTCTCACCAGACAACTGATGAGATTTACGACTTCTGATAAGCTGTTCTATAACGTTAAGGTTTAAACTCTAGTACAACAGGTTAAAAACAAAACGTGTCTCACCAGACAACGGATGAGATTTACGACTTCTGCTAAGCTGTTCTATAACGTTAAGGTTTAAACTCTAGTACAACAGGTTAAAAACAAAACGTGTCTCACCAGACAACTGATGAGATTTACGACTTCTGCTAAGCTGTTCTATAACGTTAAGGTTTAAACTCTAGTACAACAGGTTAAAAACAAAACGTGTCTCACCAGACAACTGATGAGATTTAAGACTTCTACTAAGCTGTTCTATAACGTTAAGGTTTAAACTCTAGTACAACAGGTTAAAAACAAAACGTGTCTCACCAGACAACTGATGAGATTTACGACTTCTGCTAAGTTGTTCTATAACGTTAAGGTTTAAACTCTAGTACAACAGGTTAAAAACAAAACGTGTCTCACCAGACAACTGATGAGATTTACGACTTCTGATAAGCTGTTCTATAACATTAAGGTTTAAACTCTAGCACAACAGGTTAAAAACAAAACGTGTCTCACCAGACAACTGATGAGATTTACGACTTCTGCTAAGCTGTTCTATAACGTTAAGGTTTAAACTCTAGTACAACAGGTTAAAAACAAAACGTGTCTTACCAGACAACCGATGAGATTTACGACTTCTGCTAAGCTGTTCTATAACGTTAAGGTTTAAACTCTAGTACAACAGGTTAAAAACAAAACGTGTCTCACCAGACAACTGATGAGATTTACGACTTCTACTAAGCTGTTCTATAACGTTAAGGTTTAAACTCTAGTACAACAGGTTAAAAACAAAACGTGTCTCACCAGACAACTGATGAGATTTACGACTTCTGCTAAGCTGTTCTATAACGTTAAGGTTTAAACTCTAGTACAACAGGTTAAAAACAAAACGTGTCTCACCAGACAACTGATGAGATTTACGACTTCTGATAAGCTGTTCTATAACGTTAAGGTTTAAACTCTAGTACAACAGGTTAAAAACAAAACGTGTCTCACCAGACAACTGATGAGATTTACGACTTCTGCTAAGTTGTTCTATAACGTTAAGGTTTAAACTCTAGTACAACAGGTTAAAAACAAAACGTGTCTCGCCAGACAACTGATGAGATTTACGACTTCTGCTAAGCTGTTCTATAACGTTAAGGTTTAAACTCTAGCACAACATGTTAAAAACAAAACGTATCTTACCAGACAACTGATGAGATTTACGACTTCTGCTAAGTTGTTCTATAACGTTAAGGTTTAAACTATAGCATAACAGGTTAAAAACAAAACGTGTCTCACCAGACAACTGATGAGATTTACGACTTCTGCTAAGTTGTTCTATAACGTTAAGGTTTAAACTCTAGCACAACATGTTAAAAACAAAACGTGTCTCACCAGACAACTGATGAGATTTACGACTTCTGCTAAGCTGTTCTATAACGTTAAGGTTTAAACTATAGCATAACAGGTTAAAAACAAAACGTGTCTCACCAGACAACTGATGAGATTTACGACTTCTGCTAAGTTGTCCTATAACGTTATGGTTTAAACTCTAGTACAACAGGTTAAAAACAAAACGTGTCTCGCCAGACAACTGATGAGATTTACGACTTCTGCTAAGCTGTTCTATAACGTTAAGGTTTAAACTCTAGTACAACAGGTTAAAAACAAAACGTGTCTCACCAGACAACTGATGAGATTTACGACTTCTGCTAAGCTGTTCTATAACGTTAAGGTTTAAACTCTAGCACAACAGGTTAAAAACAAAACGTGTCTCACCAGACAACTGATGAGATTTACGACTTCTGCTAAGCTGTTCTATAACGTTAAGGTTTAAACTATAGCATAACAGGTTAAAAACAAAACGTGTCTCACCAGACAACTGATGAGATTTACGACTTCTGCTAAGCTGTTCTATAACGTTAAGGTTTAAACTATAGCATAACAGGTTAAAAACAAAACGTGTCTCACCAGACAACTGATGAGATTTACGACTTCTGCTAAGCTGTTCTATAACGTTAAGGTTTAAACTCTAGCACAACAGGTTAAAAACAAAACGTGTCTCACCAGACAACTGATGAGATTTACGACTTCTGCTAAGTTGTTCTATAACGTTAAGGTTTAAACTCTAGTACAACAGGTTAAAAACAAAACGTGTCTCACCAGACAACTGATGAGATTTACGACTTCTGATAAGCTGTTCTATAACGTTAAGGTTTAAACTCTAGTACAACAGGTTAAAAACAAAACGTGTCTCACCAGACAACTGATGAGATTTACGACTTCTGCTAAGCTGTTCTATAACGTTAAGGTTTAAACTCTAGTACAACAGGTTAAAAACAAAACGTGTCTCACCAGACAACTGATGAGATTTACGACTTCTGCTAAGCTGTTCTATAACGTTAAGGTTTAAACTATAGCATAACAGGTTAAAAACAAAACGTATCTTACCAGACAACTGATGAGATTTACGACTTCTGCTAAGCTGTTCTAGACGTTTAATAACATCCTCTACATCTTTATACTTTACATCTTCAGAGATACATGTACACACATGTAACGAAATTGCCACGAAAATCCAAAATATCATTATGTGAGACCAGTTTGGTGTAGATACAACTAAAAATGTTTTCATGTCCATATCTCTTAATCTTTTGATCTTGTCCTTGATATTATCGCTACATTCGTTCTACGAATAATGGCTGGAAGGACCAAAGTGAAAAGATGTTGTCGGTGATAGCAAACATTTACCTTTGTACATATACATCCATTATAAATCTTTTTTTTTCTTTTTTTTTTTATTAAAAGTTAAAATTAATTGTCAAATTTAGTTCAATAATCAAAACAGCGTTTGATCGTATGGTAGTTGGATTTCCAACTACCTGTGCAATTAGTGCATATCACCACTAAAGTTGTGAGTTCGAACCTCGTTCATGGCGAGGTGTACTCGATACAACATTATGTGATAAAGTTTGTCAGTGAATTGCGACAGGTCGGCGGTTTTCTCCGGTTTCCTCCATCAATAAAACTGACCACCAGGTATTGTTGAAATTAGCGTTAAACGCCACAAACCAAACCAATCAAAACAGCGTTTAATATTATACAATTATTGACTTTAGTTTAAACATATTTTATTAATTAATTCAATATAACATTCCAATATTCAGCTATATACATTACACAATAAGAAGAAATTAATAGGATTGGGAAACAAGTTACAAGAACTTATTGACTTTGGAATAGGTTGCTATCTGGATTTATCAATCTGAAAAATGTAATATTCACCGAGCCGCAGGCGAGTTGAATGTACGTTTTTAAAGGTTGATAAACCAGTTAGCAATCTATTCCAAAGTCAATGATTGTTTTATTTCATGAACATGTTTTATTGTTATCTACTTACTAATTCATCGTCATAACAATAAAATATCACAATTTTGGAGCGTTTGTTTATGATTCAGCCGAAAAACAAATGTTAAGCCCAATCTCATTGGTTATTCAACAACGAAAGAACGAATTTTATAGGATAGTAACAGTCCGATTTTCCCCATCTATTTCTATAACTTGCGAGGGTGATATCACTTTCAGGACACTTGCCAGAATCTATTTTTAGCCGAGAGGGTGATATCGCAAGTACTCAAAACCTCTCAAGCTAAATTACAGTCATGTAATAATGACCTTTTCGACAACCCAAATACACGTAAAATTTCATACTGTCACTCGAGGTAACACGTCCACAACTCCTTCTGTTTTATTGCACTGGAAACTCCTCGAAATATGGAACTTCTTAGTCAAATTTTATAGGTTAGATTACAAATTGATTTATGTTTTTACGCAATTTCCAATTGGTGTATTTTAAATGTAAATGCTTAAAATTAAAGTATTACATTATATAGCTAATAAGTAACGTCTAAAGGAATAGATTTAATGTCATTTAAGTCACACTGTAGTGAAACACAATATTTTAAAAGAAGGTACAGAGGGAATACGTACAGAGAAGAACGTGAAATCAAATAGAATTTCACAGTAACGGTTATCCAAGTCATGGTCGTGACAGTAAAACTTTCGAAGTGATGACTTCGACTTAACCACTAGGAACCCTTGGTTCAGTAGCTTTCTTGTTAGCAGTAACCCTATATCAAGGAAATAATTATACATGCAGGAACGACAAGCTCTGGTTCTGAAAGATATATATTCCATGTGCAGGTACTTAGAATTATTTAGTGAAAGGACATCATCTATATTGCGGAACGTTAAATCAAAAGAAAATGCTAGCTTATTTTCGTTGCTCTTGAGAAGCCCATGTATGAAGTGTGCCTCGTATGAATAAAGAAAGAAGTAGGTGAGAGGAGGAGCACAGTTGATACCCATAGGAATACCGACTGTCTGTTGAAAAACTCGTCTACCGAATGCAGTTTCTTGCAAAATGGTCATCTTTGTGGGTTTTTTGCCATGATTCAGAATCTCATTATCCAGAATGTAGACCGATTCATTTGTGACCTCGAAAAGGAAGTGCTTGCTTGCTTAACCTCTTTATTATGTCTATAATCCTTATGACAATACTTCTCTTCTTCAGTACCTCTTCTCTCTGTTTAATTAATGATACCGCAAAAAATATAACATTAACTACACTGATATATTGCTGAGCATTTCTGATATGTGTTGTTGTCGATTCGTGTAAAGCCAAGCTCTGGCTAATACGCCTGTAGTCACTAAAGCCACGTACAAAGGGTGACAGATTACAAGTATTGGGACACTCAACGGCTAAGCAGTATGAACAATATAAGCACTTATTTTCTTTGTTATATGTTAGCCATTGTCTTTGGACTGAGTCATTCAGAATTTTCTTCTCATACAAACGAGCATCATATGGCAGATCATCAAGAGGCTGCAATCGATGTTCAGCAAAACCATTGTTTCAGATATGCTCGTGATGGATATTGGAAGATTCCAGTAGTAGATCTTTCTCTTTCTAGTGTAGGCTCATTTACATCAGAAACCAAGTCATATATGCCTGAAGGAACATCTGATTCTCTGTCACTAGTTGAGGCTATGTGCTCAGATGTTGCAACTATAGGAAGTACAGTCTGTACAGATACAGGAACAATGCAGCCAGAAGAAGTACTGGGCCTGGGTTGATTAGTAAAGGATGCACTTGTTTTTGTGTCTATATTCAAAGTAATTCTTTCCTGTTCTTGCAACTCACATGTCACTCCATCATCGTCATGAGTATTGTTTCTTGCTTCTTGATTATTTGTTGCACAACTGGACATTGATGTGGAAGGTGGTTGTAGTATTATAAAATCTGCAATAGACCTGCAACACTTGGCTGATTCCTGCCTTACTGCTTCTTGGCACTCTTTGCGTTTTAGTGATCCAGATTTATGCTTTCTCTTTTCCATCTGGTAGGGGCAATATTTCTGAAATCAAAAGTTAAAACTTAGTTAAAAATAAGCATATATCTAACAGCAGAAACTCATAACACTCGCCACGGTGAGTTTCTGTTAACAGATAAGATCTAACAGAAATCATTCGTAACTTTATTGCAAACAATCCCATCCCTGGCTTATGCACAGTGTATACCAGGAAGTTATATCATATCAGCAAACGCTAGCGGGATGCTGATGTAAATATAGCAAGGCCCATGGTGGTATTTGAACCTCTCTCTCTCACACACACACACAGCCTGGGCCCATATTGTCTAATCTACCATCGGGCAAGCTGACAACCTAGCCAATCCGCCACTGACCTAAACTATTATCTATCTTTATTTTATATTGTACAAGTGTGGACACAGAAATGTGCTGTCCAAAAGGCAAGTGTGGATGTCAATATTTCATATTATTAACTTAAAAAAAAAAATCATGGACACCGGGGTCCTGGATTTTATTAATAAAAAACGAATCCTGGATTATTATTTTTGCTTAAAGTCCGGTTCTGTGTTTTTATTTCAAATTTTCATCATAGCCCCCCTCCCCCTCCCAATGGATATACAATTGTATCATTAATAATAAATTAACAAATAATAAATTCAGATTTTCTATTTAAAATAAATCTCATTTACAAAACCACTGATATTTGTTCAATTTTTAACGCTGATTTAAGCTTTAGTCGCAACAAATTTTTATTTTTCTCTTTAAACTGTCGAAACATAACATTTATTTAACTGTAAAATTCACAAATAAGATTCACAGTGAAGAAAAGAGTAGAACATTCGTTACTTGAAGCTCAGACAAGTGGAGTAGAACATTCGTTACTTGAAGCTCAGACAAGTGGAGCAGACAGCAGTTTGTTCTTGTTAGATGACAGATCCGATATCGCTATTGCAACAAATGTTGACACTTTAGAAGAATCAGACTTGACAGAGACAAATTACGACGTGTTAGACCTGACAGAAACAAAATTGGACATTTTAGACGATTGCGACTCGACAGAAACAAATTTCGACATTTTAGACGATTGCGACTTGACAGAAACACATTTTGACATTTTAGACTTGACAGAAACAAATTTCGACATTTTAGACGATTTTGATTTTGACATTGTCTCATCTCCTGCTCATACGGACATTTTCTCATCTCCTGCTCATATTGACATTTTCTCATCTCCTGCTCATACTGACGTTTTCTCATCTCCTGCTCATACTGACGTTTTCTCATCTCCTGCTCATACTGACGTTTTCTCATGTCCTGCTCATATTGACATTTTCTCATCTCCTGCTCATACTGACGTTTTCTCATCTCCTGCTCATACTGACATTTTCTCATCTCCTGCTCATACTGACGTTTTCTCATCTCCTGCTCATACTGACATGTTCTCATCTCCTGCTCATATGGACATTTTCTCATCCCCTGCTCATACTGACGTTTTCTCATCTCCTGCTCATACTGACATTTTCTCATCTCCTGCTCATATGGACATTTTCTCATCTCCTGCTCATACTGACATTTTCTCATCTCCTGCTCATACTGACGTTTTCTCATCTCCTGCTCATACTGATGTTTTCTCATCTCCTGCTCATACTGATGTTTTCTCATCTCCTGCTCATACTGACATTTTCTCATCTCCTGCTCATACGGACATTTTCTCATCTCCTGCTCATACGGACATTTTCTCATCTCCTGCTCATACTGACATTTTCTCATCTCCTGCTCATATGGACATTTTCTCATCTCCTGCTCATACTGACGTTTTCTCATCTCCTGCTCATACGGACATTTTCTCATCTCCTGCTCATATTGACATTTTCTCATCTCCTGCTCATACTGACGTTTTCTCATCTCCTGCTCATACTGACGTTTTCTCATCTCCTGCTCATATGGACATTTTCTCATCTCCTGCTCATACTGACGTTTTCTCATCTCCTGCTCATACTGACGTTTTCTCATCTCCTGCTCATATTGACATTTTCTCATCTCCTGCTCATACTGACGTTTTCTCATCTCCTGCTCATACTGACATTTTCTCATCTCCTGCTCATATGGACATTTTCTCATCTCCTGCTCATACTGACGTTTTCTCATCTCCTGCTCATACTGACATTTTCTCATCTCCTGCTCATATGGACATTTTCTCATCTCCTGCTCATACTGACATTTTCTCATCTCCTGCTCATACTGACGTTTTCTCATCTCCTGCTCATACTGATGTTTTCTCATCTCCTGCTCATACTGATGTTTTCTCATCTCCTGCTCATACTGACATTTTCTCATCTCCTGCTCATACGGACATTTTCTCATCTCCTGCTCATACGGACATTTTCTCATCTCCTGCTCATACTGACATTTTCTCATCTCCTGCTCATATGGACATTTTCTCATCTCCTGCTCATACTGACGTTTTCTCATCTCCTGCTCATACTGATGTTTTCTCATCTCCTGCTCATATGGACATTTTCTCATCTCCTGCTCATACTGACGTTTTCTCAACTCCTGCTCATACTGATGTTTTCTCATCTCCTGCTCATACTGACATTTTCTCATCTCCTGCTCATACTGACATTTTCTCATCTCCTGCTCATACTGACGTTTTCTCATCTCCTGCTCATATTGACATTTTCTCATCTCCTGCTCATACTGACGTTTTCTCATCTCCTGCTCATACTGACATTTTCTCATCTCCTGCTCATATGGACATTTTCTCATCTCCTGCTCATACTGACGTTTTCTCATCTCCTGCTCATACTGACATTTTCTCATCTCCTGCTCATATGGACATTTTCTCATCTCCTGCTCATACTGACATTTTCTCATCTCCTGCTCATACTGACGTTTTCTCATCTCCTGCTCATACTGATGTTTTCTCATCTCCTGCTCATACTGATGTTTTCTCATCTCCTGCTCATACTGACATTTTCTCATCTCCTGCTCATACGGACATTTTCTCATCTCCTGCTCATACGGACATTTTCTCATCTCCTGCTCATACTGACATTTTCTCATCTCCTGCTCATATGGACATTTTCTCATCTCCTGCTCATACTGACGTTTTCTCATCTCCTGCTCATACTGATGTTTTCTCATCTCCTGCTCATATGGACATTTTCTCATCTCCTGCTCATACTGACGTTTTCTCAACTCCTGCTCATACTGATGTTTTCTCATCTCCTGCTCATACTGACATTTTCTCATCTCCTGCTCATACTGACATTTTCTCATCTCCTGCTCATACTGACGTTTTCTCATCTCCTCCTCATACTGATGTTTTCTCATCTCCTGCTCATACTGACATTTTCTCACCTCCTGCTCATACGGACATTTTCTCATCTCCTGCTCATACTGATGTTTTCTCATCTCCTGCTCATACTGATGTTTTCTCATCTCCTGCTCATACTGACATTTTCTCATCTCCTGCTCATACTGCCATTTTCTCATCTCCTGCTCATACTGACGTTTTCTCATCTCCTGCTCATACTGATGTTTTCTCATCTCCTGCTCATACTGATGTTTTCTCATCTCCTGCTCATACTGACATTTTCTCATCTCCTGCTCATACGGACATTTTCTCATCTCCTGCTCATACGGACATTTTCTCATCTCCTGCTCATACTGACATTTTCTCATCTCCTGCTCATATGGACATTTTCTCATCTCCTGCTCATACTGACGTTTTCTCATCTCCTGCTCATACTGATGTTTTCTCATCTCCTGCTTATACTGACGTTTTCTCATCTCCTGCTCATACTGATGTTTTCTCATCTCCTGCTCATACTGATGTTTTCTCATCTCCTGCTCATACTGACATTTTCTCATCTCCTGCTCATACGGACATTTTCTCATCTCCTGCTCATACTGACGTTTTCTCATCTCCTCCTCATACTGATGTTTTCTCATCTCCTGCTCATACTGACATTTTCTCATCTCCTGCTCATACGGACATTTCCTCATCTCCTGCTCATACTGATGTTTTCTCATCTCCTGCTCATACTGATGTTTTCTCATCTCCTGCTCATACTGACGTTTTCTCATCTCCTGCTCATACTGACATTTTCTCATCTCCTGCTCATACTGACGTTTTCTCATCTCCTGCTCATACTGACATTTTCTCATCTCCTGCTCATACTGACGTTTTCTCATCTCCTGCTCATATTGACATTTTCTCATCTCCTGCTCATACTGACGTTTTCTCATCTCCTGCTCATACTGACATTTTCTCATCTCCTGCTCATATGGACATTTTCTCATCTCCTGCTCATACTGACGTTTTCTCATCTCCTGCTCATACTGACATTTTCTCATCTCCTGCTCATATGGACATTTTCTCATCTCCTGCTCATACTGACATTTTCTCATCTCCTGCTCATACTGACGTTTTCTCATCTCCTGCTCATACTGATGTTTTCTCATCTCCTGCTCATACTGATGTTTTCTCATCTCCTGCTCATACTGACATTTTCTCATCTCCTGCTCATACGGACATTTTCTCATCTCCTGCTCATACGGACATTTTCTCATCTCCTGCTCATACTGACATTTTCTCATCTCCTGCTCATATGGACATTTTCTCATCTCCTGCTCATACTGACGTTTTCTCATCTCCTGCTCATACTGATGTTTTCTCATCTCCTGCTCATATGGACATTTTCTCATCTCCTGCTCATACTGACGTTTTCTCAACTCCTGCTCATACTGATGTTTTCTCATCTCCTGCTCATACTGACATTTTCTCATCTCCTGCTCATACTGACATTTTCTCATCTCCTGCTCATACTGACGTTTTCTCATCTCCTCCTCATACTGATGTTTTCTCATCTCCTGCTCATACTGACATTTTCTCATCTCCTGCTCATACGGACATTTTCTCATCTCCTGCTCATACTGATGTTTTCTCATCTCCTGCTCATACTGATGTTTTCTCATCTCCTGCTCATACTGACATTTTCTCATCTCCTGCTCATACTGACATTTTCTCATCTCCTGCTCATACTGACGTTTTCTCATCTCCTGCTCATACTGATGTTTTCTCATCTCCTGCTCATACTGATGTTTTCTCATCTCCTGCTCATACTGACATTTTCTCATCTCCTGCTCATACGGACATTTTCTCATCTCCTGCTCATACGGACATTTTCTCATCTCCTGCTCATACTGACATTTTCTCATCTCCTGCTCATATGGACATTTTCTCATCTCCTGCTCATACTGACGTTTTCTCATCTCCTGCTCATACTGATGTTTTCTCATCTCCTGCTCATATGGACATTTTCTCATCTCCTGCTTATACTGACGTTTTCTCATCTCCTGCTCATACTGATGTTTTCTCATCTCCTGCTCATACTGATGTTTTCTCATCTCCTGCTCATACTGACATTTTCTCATCTCCTGCTCATACGGACATTTTCTCATCTCCTGCTCATACTGACGTTTTCTCATCTCCTCCTCATACTGATGTTTTCTCATCTCCTGCTCATACTGACATTTTCTCATCTCCTGCTCATACGGACATTTCCTCATCTCCTGCTCATACTGATGTTTTCTCATCTCCTGCTCATACTGATGTTTTCTCATCTCCTGCTCATACTGACGTTTTCTCATCTCCTGCTCATACTGACGTTTTCTCATGTCCTGCTCATATTGACATTTTCTCATCTCCTGCTCATACTGACGTTTTCTCATCTCCTGCTCATACTGACATTTTCTCATCTCCTGCTCATACTGACGTTTTCTCATCTCCTGCTCATACTGACATGTTCTCATCTCCTGCTCATATGGACATTTTCTCATCCCCTGCTCATACTGACGTTTTCTCATCTCCTGCTCATACTGACATTTTCTCATCTCCTGCTCATATGGACATTTTCTCATCTCCTGCTCATACTGACATTTTCTCATCTCCTGCTCATACTGACGTTTTCTCATCTCCTGCTCATACTGATGTTTTCTCATCTCCTGCTCATACTGATGTTTTCTCATCTCCTGCTCATACTGACATTTTCTCATCTCCTGCTCATACGGACATTTTCTCATCTCCTGCTCATACGGACATTTTCTCATCTCCTGCTCATACTGACATTTTCTCATCTCCTGCTCATATGGACATTTTCTCATCTCCTGCTCATACTGACGTTTTCTCATCTCCTGCTCATACGGACATTTTCTCATCTCCTGCTCATATTGACATTTTCTCATCTCCTGCTCATACTGACGTTTTCTCATCTCCTGCTCATACTGACGTTTTCTCATCTCCTGCTCATATGGACATTTTCTCATCTCCTGCTCATACTGACGTTTTCTCATCTCCTGCTCATACTGACGTTTTCTCATCTCCTGCTCATATTGACATTTTCTCATCTCCTGCTCATACTGACGTTTTCTCATCTCCTGCTCATACTGACATTTTCTCATCTCCTGCTCATATGGACATTTTCTCATCTCCTGCTCATACTGACGTTTTCTCATCTCCTGCTCATACTGACATTTTCTCATCTCCTGCTCATATGGACATTTTCTCATCTCCTGCTCATACTGACATTTTCTCATCTCCTGCTCATACTGACGTTTTCTCATCTCCTGCTCATACTGATGTTTTCTCATCTCCTGCTCATACTGATGTTTTCTCATCTCCTGCTCATACTGACATTTTCTCATCTCCTGCTCATACGGACATTTTCTCATCTCCTGCTCATACGGACATTTTCTCATCTCCTGCTCATACTGACATTTTCTCATCTCCTGCTCATATGGACATTTTCTCATCTCCTGCTCATACTGACGTTTTCTCATCTCCTGCTCATACTGATGTTTTCTCATCTCCTGCTCATATGGACATTTTCTCATCTCCTGCTCATACTGACGTTTTCTCAACTCCTGCTCATACTGATGTTTTCTCATCTCCTGCTCATACTGACATTTTCTCATCTCCTGCTCATACTGACATTTTCTCATCTCCTGCTCATACTGACGTTTTCTCATCTCCTCCTCATACTGATGTTTTCTCATCTCCTGCTCATACTGACATTTTCTCACCTCCTGCTCATACGGACATTTTCTCATCTCCTGCTCATACTGATGTTTTCTCATCTCCTGCTCATACTGATGTTTTCTCATCTCCTGCTCATACTGACATTTTCTCATCTCCTGCTCATACTGACATTTTCTCATCTCCTGCTCATACTGACGTTTTCTCATCTCCTGCTCATACTGATGTTTTCTCATCTCCTGCTCATACTGATGTTTTCTCATCTCCTGCTCATACTGACATTTTCTCATCTCCTGCTCATACGGACATTTTCTCATCTCCTGCTCATACGGACATTTTCTCATCTCCTGCTCATACTGACATTTTCTCATCTCCTGCTCATATGGACATTTTCTCATCTCCTGCTCATACTGACGTTTTCTCATCTCCTGCTCATACTGATGTTTTCTCATCTCCTGCTTATACTGACGTTTTCTCATCTCCTGCTCATACTGATGTTTTCTCATCTCCTGCTCATACTGATGTTTTCTCATCTCCTGCTCATACTGACATTTTCTCATCTCCTGCTCATACGGACATTTTCTCATCTCCTGCTCATACTGACGTTTTCTCATCTCCTCCTCATACTGATGTTTTCTCATCTCCTGCTCATACTGACATTTTCTCATCTCCTGCTCATACGGACATTTCCTCATCTCCTGCTCATACTGATGTTTTCTCATCTCCTGCTCATACTGATGTTTTCTCATCTCCTGCTCATACTGACGTTTTCTCATCTCCTGCTCATACTGACATTTTCTCATCTCCTGCTCATACTGACGTTTTCTCATCTCCTGCTCATACTGACATTTTCTCATCTCCTGCTCATACTGACGTTTTCTCATCTCCTGCTCATATTGACATTTTCTCATCTCCTGCTCATACTGACGTTTTCTCATCTCCTGCTCATACTGACATTTTCTCATCTCCTGCTCATATGGACATTTTCTCATCTCCTGCTCATACTGACGTTTTCTCATCTCCTGCTCATACTGACATTTTCTCATCTCCTGCTCATATGGACATTTTCTCATCTCCTGCTCATACTGACATTTTCTCATCTCCTGCTCATACTGACGTTTTCTCATCTCCTGCTCATACTGATGTTTTCTCATCTCCTGCTCATACTGATGTTTTCTCATCTCCTGCTCATACTGACATTTTCTCATCTCCTGCTCATACGGACATTTTCTCATCTCCTGCTCATACGGACATTTTCTCATCTCCTGCTCATACTGACATTTTCTCATCTCCTGCTCATATGGACATTTTCTCATCTCCTGCTCATACTGACGTTTTCTCATCTCCTGCTCATACTGATGTTTTCTCATCTCCTGCTCATATGGACATTTTCTCATCTCCTGCTCATACTGACGTTTTCTCAACTCCTGCTCATACTGATGTTTTCTCATCTCCTGCTCATACTGACATTTTCTCATCTCCTGCTCATACTGACATTTTCTCATCTCCTGCTCATACTGACGTTTTCTCATCTCCTCCTCATACTGATGTTTTCTCATCTCCTGCTCATACTGACATTTTCTCATCTCCTGCTCATACGGACATTTTCTCATCTCCTGCTCATACTGATGTTTTCTCATCTCCTGCTCATACTGATGTTTTCTCATCTCCTGCTCATACTGACATTTTCTCATCTCCTGCTCATACTGACATTTTCTCATCTCCTGCTCATACTGACGTTTTCTCATCTCCTGCTCATACTGATGTTTTCTCATCTCCTGCTCATACTGATGTTTTCTCATCTCCTGCTCATACTGACATTTTCTCATCTCCTGCTCATACGGACATTTTCTCATCTCCTGCTCATACGGACATTTTCTCATCTCCTGCTCATACTGACATTTTCTCATCTCCTGCTCATATGGACATTTTCTCATCTCCTGCTCATACTGACGTTTTCTCATCTCCTGCTCATACTGATGTTTTCTCATCTCCTGCTCATATGGACATTTTCTCATCTCCTGCTTATACTGACGTTTTCTCATCTCCTGCTCATACTGATGTTTTCTCATCTCCTGCTCATACTGATGTTTTCTCATCTCCTGCTCATACTGACATTTTCTCATCTCCTGCTCATACGGACATTTTCTCATCTCCTGCTCATACTGACGTTTTCTCATCTCCTCCTCATACTGATGTTTTCTCATCTCCTGCTCATACTGACATTTTCTCATCTCCTGCTCATACGGACATTTCCTCATCTCCTGCTCATACTGATGTTTTCTCATCTCCTGCTCATACTGATGTTTTCTCATCTCCTGCTCATACTGACGTTTTCTCATCTCCTGCTCATACTGACATTTTCTCATCTCCTGCTCATACTGACGTTTTCTCATCTCCTGCTCATACTGACATTTTCTCATCTCCTGCTCATACTGACGTTTTCTCATCTCCTGCTCATACTGGTGTTTTCTCATCTCCTGCTCATACTGATGTTTTCTCATCTCCTGCTCATACTGACATTTTCTCATCTCCTGCTCATACTGACGTTTTCTCATCTCCTGCTCATACTGACATTTTCTCATCTCCTGCTCATACTGATGTTTTCTCATCTCCTGCTCATACTGATGTTTTCTCATCTCCTCCTCATACTGATGTTTTCTCATCTCCTGCTCATACTGACATTTTCTCATCTCCTGCTCATACGGACATTTTCTCATCTCCTGCTCATACTGACGTTTTCTCATCTCCTGCTCATACTGACGTTTTCTCATCTCCTGCTCATACTGATGTTTTCTCATCTCCTGCTCATATTGACGTTTTCTCATCTCCTCCTCATACTGACATTTTCTCATCCCCTGCTCATACTGATGTTTTCTCATCTCCTGCTCATACTGACATTTTCTCATCTCCTGCTCATACTGACGTTTTCTCATCTCCTGTTCATACTGACGTTTTCTCATCTCCTACTCATACTGACATTTTCTCATCTCCTGCTCATACTGATGTTTTCTCATCTCCTGCTCATACTGACGTTTTCTCATCTCCTGCTCATACTGACGTTTTCTCATCTCCTGCTCATACTGACGTTTTCTCATCTCCTGCTCATACGGACATTTTCTCATCTCCTGCTCATACTGACGTTTTCTCATCTCCTTCTCATACTGACGTTTTCTCATCTCCTGCTCATACGGACATTTTCTCATCTCCTGCTCATACTGATGTTTTCTCATCTCCTCCTCCTACTGGCGTTTTCTCATCTCTTGTTCATACTGACGTTTTCTCATCTCCTGCTCATACTGATGTTTTCTCATCTCCTGCTCATACTGACGTTTTCTCATCTCCTGCTCATACTGACATTTTCTCATCTCCTGCTCATACTGACATTTTCTCATCTCCTGCTCATACTGACGTTTTCTCATCTCCTGCTCATACTGACGTTTTCTCATCTCCTGCTCATACTGATGTTTTCTCATCTCCTTCTCATACTGACGTTTTCTCATCTCCTGCTCATACTGACATTTTCTCATCTCCTCCTCCTACTGACGTTTTATCATCTCTTGTTCATACTGACGTTTTCTCATCCCCTGCTCATACTGATGTTTTCTCATCTCCTGCTCATACTGATGTTTTCTCATCTCCTGCTCATACTGACATTTTCTCATCTCCTGCTCATACTGACATTTTCTCATCTCCTGCTCATACTGACGTTTTCTCATCTCCTTCTCATACTGACGTTTTCTCATCTCCTGCTCATATTGACATTTTCTCATCTCCTGCTCATACTGACATTTTCTCATCTCCACCTCATACTGACATTTTTTCATCTCCACCTCATACTGACGTTTTCTCATCTCCTTCTCATACTGACATCTTTACAGAAAGTTATGCATCATCGTTTAATGCCTCAGTGAACAATGCACATAATGTTGAAATACTTTTAGAAGAAATTGAAAATATAACGCAACTTATTGCTGGTTTATCAATAAATGATTGTTAAAAGTTGTGCCAGTCGTGGTTGTAATCCAGTCATACTATATAAAACTTCATATATTTATTAAAATTCCATAAACCATGATGTTGTTCAGAATGATATAAACATGTCGATGGATATGAGAGTCCGTTACCACCAATTGAGACCTTTGTAGAACTGTTGAATGTATCCGTTTCTACAGCATTAAATAATTCTCCTGATGAAAAAAAACAAGGCGTGATAAAAACGACATATTCCAATCAACCATTCTTTTCAACATCGACAAAAAAGTAGAAGACATTTAAATAAAATAGATTTGACACAAACAAAGCTATATATAGAGGCTCAGTGGGCTGAGTCTGTGTCGCTCACCTTTCTTTCTGTTTTATACTTCATACAGAACCTTCCATAGATGCCTCCTACCAAATTTCGGTTCATTTGGCTACTCGGTTTCAGAGGAGAAGATTTTTTAAATAATCAACCAATCAGAAACAGGACTTGCTTGTGGTGGCTATATTTGTTAATGGATCGGGATGAAATGAGCACTAATTATACAAGACCTTCCATAGATGCTTCCTACAAAGTTTCGGTTCATTTGGCTACTTGGTTTCAGAGGAGAAGATTTTTTAGAACTCAACCAATCAGAAACAAGACTTGCTTGTGGTGACCATGTTTGTTAAAGGATCAGGACGAAATGAGCACTAATTATAGAAGACCTTCCATAGATGCTTCCTACAAAGTTTCGTTTCATTTGGCCAAGCGGTTTCAAAGGAGAAGATTTTTTAGAAATTGATTAATCAGAAAAAGAATTGCCTGTGGCATCCATGATTGTAAACGTATCGGGACGAAAGAAGCAATCTTTATAGAGGACCTTACATGGATGCTTCCTACTAAATGCCAGTTCATTTGGCCAAGCGGTTTCAGAGAAGCTTTTTAGAAATCAACCAATCAGAATCAAGAATTGCCTGTGGCGGCCATGTTTGCAAGCAGATCGGGACAAAATGAGCAATCTTTATAGAGGACTTATCATAGATGCTTCCTACCAAGTTTGGGCAAGGTGAGCTAATAAAAATTAAAAAATTCTTTATTTGGCATTCTACAACAATTAACTCACAGATGGCTCACTCGAATGATACTGAATTGATGGATTCCTATATATAGGAATAATCATTTGAAGGTTCTTCAAAAAGTTTGTATTTTTTATTTATTGCAAAACCAAGATGGCCACCATCATTAGACATACATACAATGTAAGATCCCATGCAAAAATAAAACAAATGCCTTCTCAAAAAAAAGTTGTCTCCCATGTTATCTTCAGATGGTCCTTCAAAAAGTAAGGCATCATCGTTTTTGTCATCAGAAAATAAACTTACTGCACTATGATATATCTGAAAAATTGTAACAATCACTCACTTGTACATACATGTACATATTAAAAGTGTGATGGACAAAAAACAAAAAATTGAAGAAAATAATAAAAGGATGATGTACTTTAATGAAAAAATTTACATTATGGGGAGCTTTAGGTTTTGGTGTTTAATGCCACTTTCAACAATATTTCAGCTATATCATGGTGGTCAGTTTTATTGGTGGAGGAAACCATAGTGCTTGGAAAAAACCAATGACCTGCCGCAAGGGTCTGCCCAACTTTATCACATAACGTTGTATCGAGTACACCTTGGAATTCACAACATTAGTGGTGATAGGCACTGATTGTATAGGTAGCTATAAAATCCAACTACTGTACGAACACGACCACGATGGCCCCTATATTATGACAGAAAATGAAAATCATTACCGATATAGCTCTGGTTACATCCCATAGGATATAAAAGTGGACACACAGCAATTAAAATATATAAATGGACAAAGTGAAACCAATTTCCCCCTAAACCACAGCTCTGTTAGAGAAAGGATATAAAACAATCTTTAATGTTATAAATATAATGTATTATGTATGCTATATAAGTCAACAATCCTCTTCAACATTTCTTCTTCTTGTGGATTTTTCTGAAAAGACAAAGAAAACATTAAATTACATTAATGTACGGTATAATAAATTATTTCATCCTGCAATTGTGTGATTTTATATATTAATAAAGGGGGTCATTAAGAATTATTTAGTCATAGACCTAATACAGTTTTTCTGGCCTGATTCATGTAGCGCGACTGTAAGAAACGGTAATAGTATAGGCGCTGACACAATAGAGGACACCACTGAAGATGATTAAAATGACACTTGTTCCTGTTCTTTTAAGACAATATGGCTGTTGCTTTGGACATTCTGACATTGTAGGATGAAGACAATATATGTTCATTGTTGGTGAATAAAAAATTCATTTGCACTCACTGGGAAACAGGCCAGAAAAGCTCAACAAAGGCACACTTTTCTACCTGTTTCTAAAGCTCGCACAAATAAATTTTATATTTTGCGATAATGTACTTGTATGTACAAATCAATCGGTTTATAGAAGAACAATATTACTAGTCCTATACAATTGAATGGTGTAAGTTACAAAAAATATCATAAAATAAAGAAATCAAAGGGACATTGAAATGCTACAATTTATATATATATATCATAAATATAAATATACAGGCACACAAACATTTTTGATCTATATACCTATAACCGGTAATTTCTGCGGTTTTGGTCTAAAAAGAAGACATTTAATTTTTGCGATTTTTTTTTCTGCGGATTGAAAATTTCTGCACTGAAAAAAAAATTTGTTTGTATTACAGGAAGCAACAACTGAAGCGATGTTACGATAAACAACTGGTGCACATTACAGTGATCCATGGAAGTAAAAACATATTTAGTTCTTTGGAAAGTTTTCAAAGGTTACAGCTTCTGAATACGCATTTGGTTAACTTCAAATTTGTCTTAATAAACATATTTTGTTCACTGTTTTCGTGATCTATTTTGTTGACAGGAAATACGAAGTCAACAGTTGGATCGATATCGGTATAAAGGTTGATATTTCGGATATATATTTTTAATGTCGAATTTCCATACTTGATCATATAACAATTTTTTTAAAAGAATTATGATTAGAAGCAATTATATTCAATTATTTTAGTATAATGTAGACATAAAAACTCAGGTTAACCGGAATTCTACTACCAGTACATTTCTATTTGTTTGGTTTTTAGATGAATCCTGAGATCACGCAATTTGATATTATTCAATCGAAGCTACAAATTTTTTTTTAATGTTCTACAACAATTAAAAAAAACCCCACTAATGTTAATTTATGTAATAACAATTTTAAATATTGCTTTAATAAACTTTATTATGATTGTAAACATTTAATCATGTGATTGTTTCAATTATTGTCGGTGTCAGCTTGGTACATTCATATTTCTTTATCTGGGTTAATTGTAATTAATAGTATATCATGCCACAGCAAAATAGCCTTTAATTGTTGTGTAAACATGTATATAGTACCAGTTATTTTATCTGGATATAGTAATTAGGACTAATAAAATATTTGACACTTATGGCGGAATTGGAGTTAGAGTTTGAAAAGATATTTTGTACGGCCTACTGGACATTTAACATTTATTTTACCTAATATTCTGCGATTTTAATTTCTGCGGTCTGGAGTTGACCGCAGAATACCGCAGAAATTAGATTGCCGCAGAAATTACCGGTTATACGGTATGGTATGCAAATTATTTTCTTTAGAGATTGGGCAGTAACTGGCACAGCACGTTAAACAGCAAGTCTATATGGGCTTCTTCGTGCATCAGTTTTACTCCAATCAAGTTTGAAAGAAAATAAAAGGATATGCCAAGCGTAGCATGATAGAACTACAGCAAGCCAACTAGAGCTTCCTCCTGCACCAATATGACCTCAATCAAGTTTAACTCAAAAACCATAACTGATATAGGAAATCCACAGTAAATACTACCTGGAGATATTGTCACAATCGATTCAGAGAAAAAAGCATCAAAATTAGATGCAAAATAAAAATTCAGTATAGCCTCTAAATATTTCACTACCCACTGGCCCTTCACTTATGTACCCTTGCTTTTCTGTCATTTAGTGAAGTAATCATCCACCCATGATATCATCTCTTTGATTATAAAAAGAGGACTTTATAGTCATACAAACTTTATCAAACCACATCGGTGGCGTAATGGTTAGCATGCTCGCCTCGAATGCGGTAGATCGTAGGTTCGAGCCCCGGTCGGGTCAAACCAAAGACTATAAAATTGGTATTTGTTGCTTCTCTGCTAAGGAGAAAGAGCAAAGACTGGTTGGCTCAGAATCAGAATAATGTGTCCGAGTGGAGCGACATGTCTACCCACGGACTGTTTCAGTGAGCTAGCACTATAAAAATCCAACTCGGCGTGTTGGTATAGAACAAAGCGGACCTCATCATCATCTCATTGAAAATTAACTTGTTCTCGCCATAATATAGCTGAAAAATTACTGAACTGTCGATAAGCAACAATCACTCACTCACTCAAACTTTATCAATATTTTTTTTCTTTTATTTTGTTAATTTTGCTTAAAATATGAAAATGCATGTATAGAGACAGAAAAATGACATGCATGTACAATTACATAACTTACTTCAATGATATCTTTGATAGGTGTAGAGTTTATTTACATAACTTACTTCATTGATATCTTTGATAGGTGTAGAGTTTATTTACATAACTTACTTCAATGATATCTTTGATAGGTGTAGAGTTTATTTACATAACTTACTTCAATGATATCTTTGATAGGTGTAGAGTTTATTTACATAACTTACTTCAATGATATCTTTGATAGGTGTAGAATTTATTTACATAACTTACTTCAATGATATCATTGATAGGTGTAGAGTTTATTTACATAACTTACTTCAATGACATCTTTGATAGGTGTAGAGTTTATTTACATAACTTACTTCAATGATATCATTGATAGGTGTAGAGTTTATTTACATAACTTACTTCAATGACATCTTTGATAGGTGTAGAGTTTATTTACATAACTTACTTCAATGATATCTTTGATAGGTGTAGAGTTTATTTACATAACTTACTTCAATGATATCATTGATAGGTGTAGAGTTTATTTACATAACTTACTTCAATGATATCATTGATAGGTGTAGAGTTTATTTACATAACTTACTTCAATGATATCATTGATAGGTGTAGAGTTTATTTACATAACTTACTTCAATGATATCTTTGATAGGTGTAGAGTTTATTTACATAACTTACTTCAATGATATCATTGATAGGTGTAGAGTTTATTTACATAACTTACTTCAATGATATCTTTGATAGGTGTAGAGTTTATTTACATAACTTACTTCAATGATATCTTTGATAGGTGTAGAGTTTATTTACATAACTTACTTCAATGATATCTTTGATAGGTGTAGAGTTTATTTACATAACTTACTTCAATGACATCTTTGATAGGTGTAGAGTTTATTTACATAACTTACTTCAATGATATCTTTGATAGGTGTAGAGTTTATTTACATAACTTACTTCAATGACATCTTTGATAGGTGTAGAGTTTATTTACATAACTTACTTCAATGATATCTTTGATAGGTGTAGAGTTTATTTACATAACTTACTTCAATGATATCTTTGATAGGTGTAGAGTTTATTTACATAACTTACTTCAATGATATCATTGATAGGTGTAGAGTTTATTTACATAACTTACTTCAATGATATCTTTGATAGGTGTAGAGTTTATTTACATAACTTACTTCAATGATATCATTGATAGGTGTAGAGTTTATTTACATAACTTACTTCAATGATATCTTTGATAGGTGTAGAGTTTATTTACATAACTTACTTCAATGATATCTTTGATAGGTGTAGACTTTATTTACATAACTTACTTCAATGATATCTTTGATAGGTGTAGTTTATTTACATAACTTACTTCAATGATATCTTTGATAGGTGTAGAGTTTATTTACATAACTTACTTCAATGATATCATTGATAAGTGTAGAGTTTATTTACATAACTTACTTCAATGATATCATTGATAGGTGTAGAGTTTATTTACATAACTTACTTCAATGATATCATTGATAGGTGTAGAGTTTATTTACATAACTTACTTCAATGATATCTTTGATAGGTGTAGAGTTTATTTACATAACTTACTTCAATGATATCTTTGATAGGTGTAGAGTTTATTTACATAACTTACTTCAATGATATCATTGATAGGTGTAGAGTTTATTTACAAAACTTACTTCAATGATATCTTTGATAGGTGTAGAGTTTATTTACATAACTTACTTCAGTGATATCTTTGATAGGTGTAGAGTTTATTTACATAACTTACTTCAATGATATCTTTGATAGGTGTAGAGTTTATTTACATAACTTACTTCAATGATATCTTTGATAGGTGTAGAGTTTATTTACATAACTTACTTCAATGATATCTTTGATAGGTGTAGAGTTTATTTACATAACTTACTTCAATGATATCTTTGATAGGTGTAGAGTTTATTTACATAACTTACTTCAATGATATCTTTGATAGGTGTAGAGTTTATTTACATAACTTACTTCAATGATATCTTTGATAGGTGTAGAGTTTATTTACATAACTTACTTCAATGATATCTTTGATAGGTGTAGAGTTTATTTACATAACTTACTTCAATGATATCTTTGATAGGTGTAGAGTTTATTTACATAACTTACTTCAATGATATCATTGATAGGTGTAGAGTTTATTTACATAACTTACTTCAATGATATCTTTGATAGGTGTAGTTTATTTACATAACTTACTTCAATGACATCTTTGATAGGTGTAGAGTTTATTTACATAACTTACTTCAATGATATCTTTGATAGGTGTAGAGTTTATTTACATAACTTACTTCAATGATATCTTTGATAGGTGTAGAGTTTATTTACATAACTTACTTCAATGATATCTTTGATAGGTGTAGAGTTTATTTACATAACTTACTTCAATGATATCATTGATAGGTGTAGAGTTTATTTACATAACTTACTTCAATGACATCTTTGATAGGTGTAGAGTTTATTTACATAACTTACTTCAATGATATCTTTGATAGGTGTAGTTTATTTACATAACTTACTTCAATGATATCATTGATAGGTGTAGAGTTTATTTACATAACTTACTTCAATGATATCTTTGATAGGTGTAGAGTTTATTTACATAACTTACTTCAATGATATCTTTGATAGGTGTAGAGTTTATTTACATAACTTACTTCAATGATATCTTTGATAGGTGTAGAGTTTATTTACATAACTTACTTCAATGATATCTTTGATAGGTGTAGAGTTTATTTACATAACTTACTTCAATGATATCTTTGATAGGTGTAGAGTTTATTTACATAATTTACTTCAATGATATCTTTGATAGGTGTAGAGTTTATTTACATAACTTACTTCAATGATATCATTGATAGGTGTAGAGTTTATTTACATAACTTACTTCAATGATATCTTTGATAGGTGTAGAGTTTATTTACATAACTTACTTCAATGATATCTTTGATAGGTGTAGAGTTTATTTACATAACTTACTTCAATGATATCATTGATAGGTGTAGAGTTTATTTACATAACTTACTTCAATGATATCTTTGATAGGTGTAGTTTATTTACATAACTTACTTCAATGACATCTTTGATAGGTGTAGAGTTTATTTACATAACTTACTTCAATGATATC